>CAUYTI010154258.1:0-25668 GCA_963575145.1 Galago senegalensis
TCCAACTCCTGGGCTCAAGCGAGTCTCCTGCCTCAGCCTCCCAAGTAGCTGGGACCACAGGCGCCCACCACAACGCCCGACTAATTTTTGGTTGCAGCCGTCGTTGTTTGGCGGGCCTGGGCTAGATTCGAACATGGCACCTTAGGTGTATGTGGCTGGCGCCCTAGCCACTTGAGCCACAGGCGCTGAGCCTTAAGCGATTCTCTTGCCTCAGCCTCCCAAGTAGCTGGGACTACAGGAGCCCCCCACTACATGGGCAATTTTTTGGTTGTACTTGTCATTGTTGTTTGGCAGGCTGGGGCTGGATTCACACCTGCCAGCTCCAGTGTACGTGGCTGGTGCTCTAGCTGCTGAGCTATAGGCACTGAGTCGTAAAGAATGTTTTAATTATGTTTAATACAAAGTGATGAGCGATGACGGTGGCTCTTCATGACAACAGTAGGTGGTCGTAAAATAATAAAAAATTGCAGAAAATGAGAAGTGAATTGTGTGCCATGATATATTTCACGGTCTGTGTGGGGGAATAGTTTCCAGACAGCATATACTGCAGAGTGAGAATTGGTTAGGAGCTCAAATGCTCTTTAGGTCACCTGTGGGAGTCACTGCAATGCCATACTCAGCAGCAAGAGGGCAGGTTGGATTGAAGGGCAGCTGTGGATAAAACGCCAATCGTGGGTAATCTTGAGGGTACCTGAATACGGATTTGGCAATATGTCTCTGACACACTTCAATTGTAGTAGAACCTCAGTGAGTTGACCACCTAAGGGAGGGTTACAAACTGCTCAACGCAACAGAGGTGGTCACCATCAGGCATCAGAGCTACTGTGCTGATACCACACGGAGTGCCCGTCTGGCCTATGAAAATTAGATCAACATAAGCAGGTGGTCAGTGTAGGGAGGTGGTCAGCAAGGCAGGTTCTACTGAACTTTGGTTATACACCTAAGAGATGAGATTGCTGGATCATACAATAACTTTATTCTTTGACATTTTTGATGAACAACCATATAGTTTTATATAAGGCCCATAAAATGTGCATTTAACCAACAGTATATTATTTATTTAAAAATTACTGAAAGAGTACATTTCAAATCAAATGGTCTTGACACACACATATACACACAAATAAGTATTTGAGGTGAGAGACTTGAATTAGCTTGATTTTTTTTTTTTTTTTTTTTGAGATAGAGCCTCAAGCTGTTGCCCTGGGTACAGTGCAATGGCATCACAGCTCACAGCAACCACCAACTCCTGGGCTCAAGTAATTCTCCTGCCTCAGCCTCCTGAGTAGCTAGGACTTCAGGCACCCACCACAATGCCCAGCTATTTTTGGGGTGTAGTTGTCATTGTTGTTTGCCAGGCCCGGGCTGGATTCAAACCCACCAGCTGTGGTGTATGTGGTTGGTGCATTAGCTGCTTGAGCTACAGGTGCCAAGCCTCGAATTAGCTTCCGTTAATCATTATACATCTTATACATTTTTTCTAAGGTCACTTTGTACCCCATAAATATCCCAATTACAATTTGCCAATTTCCAATAAAATTCAAGTTTTAAAAGATATTTTCTATGGGTGGTGCCTGTGGCTCAAAGGAGTAGGGCGCCAGCCCCATATGCTAGAGGTGGGTTTAAGCCTAGTCCCGGCCAAAAACTGCAAAAAAAAAAAAAAAAAAAAAAAAGATACTTTCTGGACAAAAAAGAAAAAAAATATGCATTTGGGAGAATAATATCCTCAAGGGACATAAAAATATACAAAAAGCATCAATCTCACTTAGATCAGCAATTCAGGTTTTTATCCATTTTGGTTAAATGTACATGTTTCCGTCAATTCTGTTTGTAGAAAGAAACAGATCAGTATAGGAATATGAAATTATAGTTAGTTTATTAAAATATATATTTTAGTATCTAAGATTTATTTAGCCTGTGTATAATTTGGTTCAGGTCACGTGGATGAAATGTTGTTGCAGTGAGAAATAACAGAATACAGGCAGGACCCCTGATTTCCTGTAAAAATGAGATTATAACGAGTTTGAGAAGTGATCAAATAAACCCCTGCATTATGCAATAAAACCCCCAAACTGTGATGGCAAGAGCTTTAGTGTGGGATAAAATTTTACCGTATAACAACACTCATTTTAATGGCGTTTCTCACTATTCATCATTTACGCGGAACGCTGACTCATTTTTCAAGTGGAATTTCTGTGAGTAAACATCAGTCATAGTTTCTGATACAATAAAATGTTTGCTAGCAAGATCCAGAAATGGATGTGAAATGAACACATTTAACGCATTTTTCTACACGCATAGGTTATGTGAAGATATTCTCTTTGCCTCTAAGCTAACTGTGTTAGGGAACATGCATTGTTTTAATTCAGTTGGGTCTGCAGCCACGCTCATCATCTGGGGCTGTTTCTGTGTCTCCTCAAACTTGGTTCTGTGTCTCCTCAAACATAGAGGAGAAATAAGATGTGAATTCAGACAATTAAGTTCTCTCATTCAACCTAGAAAAAGTGCCAGATACCTCACTGCTGAATATCACCGTGGTTACCTTCAAAGCCCTCCCCATGGCCATTTGTGGACAGCAGAGAATTTTAGCAAGGAGGAATGTAGCACTTTTGCTCAGATGGGTTTGCAAACTTCATTGTCAGGACTCACGCACTATAGCACTCAGTTACAAGGATCATACCTGCTCCAAGGAAGAAAATCGTAGGACAGAAAATGTATGCCCTGCTTGGAAAATGGATTCTCACAAATAACCCAACTTTCTATGTCCATCATATGAAGACAGGTTGCAAACAATATATAAATATATCACGTTTGATTCTACATCACAGAGTTTATGTGCAAAGAATGCAAACTCTTTAATGGTCACCGTCAAGGTTTATTTGTGTGTTCTATTCCTTCCAAGTATATAGGGTCCGACAATTAAGTTTGGAGATTCATCCTAGAAAAATTGCTTTGAAGGGTAGACTAGGCGCTGGTGTCCGTGCACAGCTTCTCAAGGGGAGAACCTCACAGGTGACCATAGAGATATTCACCAGTGGGGTACCTAGCACCTATCCTGGGATTAGTTTGTAAACTTGATTTTCTTTTCTTTTTTGAGAGAGAGTTCCAAGTCACCCTGGGTAGAGTGCCGTGGTATCACAGCTCACAGAAACTTCAAACTCTTGGGCTCAAGCGATTCTCTTGCCTCAGCCTCCCAAGTAGCTCAGACTATAAGTGCTCACCACAATGTCCAGCTATTTTTTTGTTGCAGTTGTCATTGTCAATTTAGCAGGCCCAGGCCAGGTTGGAACCCTCCAGCCTCCGTGTATGTGGCTGGCGTTGTACTCACGGAGCTGCGGGTACCACCTGAAGGCTTGATTTTCTCATCTCCTGTAATAAAAAATTATAGGCAATGGTTGACCAAGTAAGTATTCATGCTCCAATCTCTTTTTCTCTAATTTTTCTGCGTGATGCAATAATTTGTTTAATTCAATGTAATAGTACATGGGATTGTGAACAATTGTTGTAAACCATTGAACAGATGTGTGGTTTGAAATTTTTTAAGGTAAAATTTGTAAAGGCATCTGTTTACCCTGGAAGACAATTTGGTATAGAACAAAAATTTACTATTGTAATTGTTATGATGATTATTATTTGGTTTAAGTCTGGTTTTAAAATGGGAGAGGTCACTATTCTTCAAAATGGTTCACCAACTTGGCACATTATTTTCTTCGTGGCCTTACATTTCTGTCGAGTGCTAATTTTATCGTGGATGTGTTTATTGATAGATGATTGTCTACCCAGAGATACAGAAAAAAAACAAGGAGCCCAACTTCTCTCCATTGTCAACACTTGTTGATTCTAAGTGGACCAGCCATACTGTTGCTTGCTTTCAGAAGTAATCAAATCTATCCACATGAATAATTGTATTTTTCAGTAGAAAAAATATGACCCCTGCTGGGAGAATGGAGACCAAAGACCCCATTGTTGGCAAAGGAAAGCACTCCCAGAAAAAGAGGAAAACTTAGAAAGTAAGTTGAGAGTCACAACAAAGAAAAGTCAGCTGCTATACATTGAAGCCAGCCCTTGCTAGGCAAGCTTCTTGCTGTTTCTGAGATTCTATCCTGTTGGGGATACAGCTTACAGACACCCTGCTGGGTCTGTGAGCACTCTGAGGAGAGTAATGGTCATAGAAGAGGCCGTGACAGTGTCCTACAAAACATACTTCTTGTAGGGTGTTTCCTGCCCATTAAACAGGCAAGGCAGATACCGACTGTGGAGATTTGCATTTGCCTGGAGCAGAGACCAAGGAGGTAACTTCAGCTCTGAGATACGGGCTTCTGCTTATATCCCTTATTGCAGAGAAAGGCCCTCTCTCGTGATGATGGGAGGAAAATGCCTCCCTCCCACCAATCCCTCAGAGGAGATTAATGCCAGTGGCATTTTAATCCACAGAGAACTAGGGAATCTTTAAACCTCCCTAAAAATCTGTGTGTGTGATCTCAAGCAGGAGGCTCTCCCAAGACAAGGCTCAGATTTCAGATTATTGAAGGCCACCCTTAATAATAACAATAACAATAGGAGCTGATCATGCCAAATCTTATAGACAATAGAAAAAGAAGAAATAAGATTTGGCATGATGTGTTTTTTGAAATTATCTTTTATTTTTATTTATAAATATTAGGGGCCTATTTTTTGAGACTTTGGAAAAAAATAAGTTAATTGTTGACTCTATACTGAACCTCAGAGTCAAAGCATTCTATAATAATCATACTCTTATTTGACGATGTGAATGTTACTTTCTTTACATTATTATTATTGTTTAATATTTCGATGCAGCAATCATGTGATTTCTTTTCTGAATATATTCATCTTCATTCATTCTTTACGAGGTTTTTGTTCCTAGTCCTTATCTTAAACATTGTTATTGTTGTTCAATTTTAAGCCTTTTTAATTCTGTGAAGGCAAAAAGTGGAAACCTAATAATCACATCTATATGTAAAAATAAAAAAATAAAAAAAAAAAGGAGCTAATATGATCAATCTGAGAAACTACTGATGTCTTTGTTCCGTCCCTCATCTTACCCTCTGGGCAAATGAACTTCAATAAAATTAGAGTGGAGCAAACACTCAGGGCCATTGCCGGGAATCACCCGGCCGGCAATGGACCCCTGAGCTCCCACTTTTAATTCTACTCTACATCTCTTTTACTGTTGCTTCTAACTCTTTACTTCTTCAGTAGGTCGCCACCAGTTTTCACAGGTCTCAGCTGACGCTGTTCTCGGGGTGAGATATCAATAAACCTACACCCATAGAGGTGACCCCACCAATCACTCTTCTTACAAGGGTACAAGTGAATCTTTCGAAAAGCAGAGTATGAATGTCTTAACTCAGTAACTAAGAGAACGACATGAAGGTTATGTTAACCAGTTTGATGAGAGTATTTCAAAATGTATATGAAAACAGCACACTGTACCCCATGATTGCATTAATGTATATAGTTATGCTATAAGAAATAAAAAATAAAAAATAAACCTACACCCATTCACATGTTGATCTTTGCCCTTGGACATGATTCAATACGTCATACTGAATCATGTTAAAAGTTGGGAAGGTTTTTTGTTGTTGTTGAGACCGTCTTACTCGGTTGCCCTGGGTAGAGTGCTGTGGCAATGCTTTTTTCCTTTGGAAGGCAAATTGGAATCTTTTTATCATCCCCGATTGAGCAAATTAAGTCTAATTGACTTTCCTCTTTAGTCATGGGAAGAATATGCTGTATTTTCTACAGGAGAATGATTTTCTTGGAAAAGGAAGGTCGATATAAACAATTAAAGGAATTAGTGGTTGTAGCGTTTGAATATGTAATTTCAAGCACTGTTTATAGAATTCTCCATTGAAGGGGTCCCCGATGGCTAATTGTTGAGGAATATTCATGAGGACATCAAGCTTCAAGGACACAACTTACTTCTTTATTAACAAAGGATGGAAGGACAATAACGGTTTAGAAATAATTACCCCTTCATATATCTTTCATTCTATAACTCAATTAAAAAAAAAAATCTCCTGAGGATATAACTGCGTATGCTGTTTAAATTTAAAATTAGTTCTCCTTGTTCAACTTTTGGGTGAATATTTAGTTTACTAGATGTTAAAAGTTGGGGAGATTTTGTTGTTGTTGTTGTTGTTGAGACAGAGTCTTACTCCGTTGCCCTGGGTAGAGTGCTGTGGTGTCATCCCAGCTCACAGCAACCTCAAATTCTTGGGCTCAAATGATCCTCTAACCTCAGCCTCCTGAGTCGCTGGGACTACAGGAACCTGACATTATTCCTGCCTAGTTTTTCTATTTTTTTTTTTTTTTGAAACAGTGTCTCACTACGTCACCCTCTGTACAGTGCTGTGGAATCACAGCTCACAGAGACCTCAAAGTCTTCGGCATAACTGATCCTCTTGCCTCAGCCTCCCAAGTAGCTGGGACTATGGGCTCCCCCCACGATGCCTGGCTATTGCAATTGCCGTTGTTTAGAAGACCTGGGCTGGGCTCAAGCCTGCCACCCTTGGTATATGGCCAGTGCCCTTACTCACTGAGCTACGGGGGCTGAACCTAGTTTTTCTGTTTTTCAGTAGAGGCAGGGTCTTGTTCTTGCTCAGGCAGGTCTGGAACTCCTGTGCTCAAGTAACCCACCTGCCTCGGCCTCCCAGAGAGCTGGGATTTCAGATAGGAGCTGCCTTGCCCAGCCTATTGTGTATAGGACATTTTCATAGCCTCATCTCTGACCATTACTCTCTTCACAGTGCTCCCAGACCCAGCACGGTGTTTGTAAGCTGTATCCCCAACAGGCTAGAATTCCAGAAAAAGCAAGAAGCTTGCTAGCAATAGCTAGCTTAAAAGTAAACAAGCTGACTTTTCTTTGTTCTGACTCACTCAGCTTACTTTTTAGAAATGCAAATATTCCTTCTTCCCCAAATTGTTAATTCTTGCCGAACCTCCTTGTTAAACTCATAAGCCCACTATTTTTAAAAAATGTGTTCACATTTGTACTTTCGATAAATCCTTAATCTTTTCAAATTGCTGTAGATTTCTTTATTGATTCTCTTCCCCCTCAGTGGAATTTGTTTGCCCATTTTAAATTAAATAGAGGTGGAACTTTGGTCTACAAATCTTATTTGAACAGATGACTGGTCTCATTCTGTTTATGCTTTTTAAAAAAAGTCACAAGGATATAATCTCCTTCAGTTTGGATTGACAATGCAGCTGTCAGAATTATTACATACACTCATAAATATTTGATGGGTTTTGTTATGAACTGAATGTTTTGTTGCTTCAAACATTGAAACTATAATTCCAATGCCATGGTTTTAAGGAGAGGTGGCCATTATTTGGGGAGGTAATTATGTTTAGATGAGGTCATGAGACCCCTCGATGGAACTGGTGCCCTTATAAGAAAGAGAGACAAAATTTGCTTCCTCTTTCCCTGCCCTGCTGAGGGCATTGAGCAGGTGGCTCTGTGCACATCCAGGAAAGAGTCCTCACCCGACTCTACGTTGGAATGGACGCCTTGATCTTAAACTTCCAGCCTCCAAAAGTGTGAGAGATAAGTTTCGGTTTCTTAGAAGCCAGTCATTCTGTGGTATGTTGTGATGGCAGCTTGAACTGATATGTAAGATAAGGACATCTATTTCCTAGAGGAGGCACTTAAAATAAACACACATTGTGATTGATGTGGAATGGATGGCCAGTAACAATTTGTTCATTTCTATTCTACTGATGGATAGTTGATTTGGAGTAAGTGAATCATTTTGTGACACACTCTGCTTTTCCATTCTCCATCAGCCCTGTCAAACTGGCCTCTGTATGTGGGTCATTACAAAAGCTTTGAGACATTCTCTGTATTAGGGTCCATTATTTCACTTTTCAGAAATACAGTTGACAGCATCCTTTCTGATTTATCTCTGCAAATTTCAACTTGCTCAGCTCCTCATTCTTTTGGCAGGGGGGTGGGGGCTTCATTTGTTTCCCTAGATTTTTTGTTTGTTTTTGTTTTGCAGTTTTTCATGAGAGCTGGGTGTGAACCCACCACCTCTGGCATATGGGGCCCGGGCCCTACTCCTTTGAGCCACAGGTGCCGTGCTCCCTGGATTTTTTTTCTTTTTTGGCTTGGATTCTACTTTTTTTAATTTTTGTGTATCTCAAAACTTTCCGTAATGACCCATGCACTAAAAAATTGAAAGCAAAAAACTACAGTTTTCCCATATCTTATTTGAATTATGATCTTGACTGTGGCTACCTGATCTCAGATACCTTAATTAGAGTGAGGTGTGAAGCTTCCAGTTGGTGTATGGCTAAGGATTCTCTGACTTGAGTCTCTTAACTTGGCGTTTTTACGCAGAAAGTCTCCTAATTGGCTTGGATACTTCTCCTGCCTGGATTATTGCGGGTTCTACAGTACCCATATTAATTTTTTTTAAGCTCTCACGTGATAATAAATCCATTTCTGCTTAACCTAGTTGGAATACTTGCCGTCATGAAAGCTGAGTGGTAGAAACACAGGCTGCATCACCCAAGCTTTTTAATTAATGGTTCAGCCATTGGTTTTTCTAGAAAACACTAGAATTTCTAGATCCTAGTGGATCTAGAAGATAGGAGATAGGAGATTTGCCAGGGATTGTTCCCAGGGGATGGATAAAAACATGTAGGGAAGATGGAAAATTTTCTGGGGTTGGGTGGGCATTCTGTGTTGATGTTATGAGGAAATGGCTAAGTATTTTTCATAGTAGGGGCACCATGCTGTTCTCATTCTCACCTGCCATATACAAACTGTTTCTAACTTCTTACATTTTTGTCCCTACTTGCTCTGCTTCTGTTTTTTTTTTTTTTTTTTATTTTACTATAAGTACCCTAGTGGATGTGAATTAGTTTCAATGAGCATTGAAACTTGAGGTCAAGGGAAGGAGACGGATACAAAGGCCATATATTGCACCATTACATTTATGTACATTAATTTGTATTTAAGACATGTCCAAAATGAGTATTTCCACCGGGACAGAGAGCAGATTGCAGGTTGCCCCGTGTTGGAGAGCCAGGCCATGGAGAGTGACTGGTAAGTGGGGTAAGGCCTCCTTCTGGGGTGATGGAAATGTTCTGGGGTTTTATACAAAATTGGTGTGGCAGTCACATTACATTGTGAATGTCTGTCATGCCTTTGAACCTGCACACTTTAAAATGGTCATTTAGTACCTTGTATGTTGTGTGTGTTTTATGGCAATGAAAGTTAAAAACAGAGAGAAATTTAAAAAAAAAAAGATGCACTTTCGAAGCACTTCTAGTCTGCCATGACGTGGGAAAAAATTTCTGTGGCTGCTTCAAGAAATTATTGCAATGTTGGTGACTTAAAATAACAGAAATCTATTCTTGCACACTTCTGGAGTCCAGACATCTGAAATCTGGGTTCTCAGGGCCATACTCCCCCCAGCAGCCCCAGGGGAGGCGCCTTCCTGTCCCTCCCAGCTCCTGGGGGCTCCAAATGTCTCTGGGCTCGTGGCCACCTCACTCCAGTCTCTGCCTCCATCTCCACGTGGCTTCTCCTCTGTGTCTGTGTCCCCTCTGCTGTCTCTCAGGAGGACACCTGTCACTGGGTTTAGGACCCTCCCTGATCCAGGAAGGTCCATCTCAACTTCCTTCACTTAATTAAAACTGCAGGGATGCTATTGCCAATTACGTTCTATTCATAGGTTTTAAGTGAAAAAATATGGACATTTATTTGGGTCACCTTTCATCCCATTACAACTGCATCCAGTTCCTTTGGGAGGCTCCTTCCTGCCTCTCCCAGCTCCTGGGGGCTCCAGGCATCCCTGGGCTTGTGGCCACATCACTCCAGTCTCTGCCTCCATGTCCACGTGGCTTCTCCTCTGTGTCTGTGTCTCCTCTGCTGTCTCTTAGGAGGACACCTGTCACTGGGTTTAGCCCCCTCCCTAATCCAGGATGGTCTCTGCCTTCTAGAAGCACCTTTCTGCCTCTCCCAGCTCCTGGGGGCTCCAGGTGTCCCTTGGCTTCTGCCCACGTCACTCGTATCATCAAGGCCGACACCTTCCAGTCTCTGTCTGGACCTTGCTCTCATTATCCTCCCTCCCCATGTGCATCTGAAAGACTCTTTATCTTCCTTTCTGGTTCTATTTGGTCCACCTGGATAAACCAGGGTAATCTCCTATCTCACAATGCTTACTGCGCCTCTGAACTGGATTCTATAACAGACATACATCCCCAGTCTCTGGGAATTAAGACCCCACGTCTTGGAATGTGGCTTTATTTAGCCCAGGACACTGCATCTTAAGGGTTTCCTTTGCTGAATCAAATAATAAACTGAACAGATGGTGGACTGAGTGTAGAGAGAGGGGGTAACTCTTAGACACTCCTGGTATGACGGAAAACTGCTAGCACCTCTGTGCCAAGTGCTATGAAAATTTCTCAAAGAACTAAGATAGAGCTACTATTTGATCCAGCAATCCCACTACTGGGTATTTACCCAAAGAGGAGGGAAAAAAGACATTTTCTAAAAAACACACTTGCACTCACATTTTTTTTATTGTTGGGGATTCATTGAGGGTACAAAAAAGCAGGTTACACTGATTGCATTTCTTAGGTAAAGTCCCTCTTACAAAATTGTGCCCCCCCAAAGTGTATCACAACCGAGACCCCCAATCCCTCCTTCCTCCCCTCTCTCATTCTTCCCTCCCCCACCACCTCCCTCCTTCCCTCTCTCTGACGTCCCCTTCCCCACCCCCCACCACGTACTAGGTCATTAATTGTCCTCATGTGAAAATTGAGCACATAGGATTCTTGCTTCTCCATTCTTGTGATGCTTTACTAAGAATAATGTGTTCCAGCTCCATCCAGGTTAATACAAAGGATGTAAAGTCTCCATCTTTTTTAGTGGCTGAATACTATTCCATGGTATACATAGACCACAGCTTCTTAATCCATTCCAGGGTTGGTGGGCATTTAGGCTGTTTCCACATCTTGGTCATTGTAAATTGGGCTGCAGATAAACAGTCTAGTGCAAGTGTCCTTATGATAAAAGGATTTGTTTTCCTTCTGGGTAGATGCCCAGTAATGGGATTGCAGGATCACACGGGAGGTCTAGCTTGAGTTCTTTGAGGGTTCTCCATACTTCCTTCCAGAAAGGTTGTATCAGTTTGCAGTCCCACCAGCAGTGTAAAAGTGTTCCCTTCTCTCCACAGCCACATCAACTTGCACTCAAATGTTCATAGCAGCACAATTCACAATTGAAAAGGTGGGGAAACCAACCAAGTGCCCATCAGTACATAAGTGGGTTAATAAAATGTGGTCTATGGAAGAAGCCCAAGTGCCCATCGATCCACAAATGGATTAACAAACTGTGGTATATGTACACCATGGAATACTATGCAGCCATTAAGAAGGATGGAGACTTTACGTCCTTCATGTTCACATGGATGGAGCTGGAGAATGTTCTTCTGAGCAAAGTATCATGAGACTGGAGGAAAAAATATCCAATGTACACACCCCTATTATGAGACTAATTTATACCTTTTATATGAAAGCTATAACCAAATAACCTAAGAATATGTGGAGGGGGGAGTGAGAAGGGAGGGGGGAATGGGTGGCGGGAGGGGGTTTGGAGGGATCACTTCTGAGGTTTATCTTGCAGGGGTACAGGTGAATCTTTCTAAGAGTAGAATGTGAACGTTTTAAAGCAATAACTGAGAAAATGACATGAAGGCTGTGTTGAGCAGTTTGACGGAAGTATTTCGGATTGCATGTGAAAACCCCACACTGTACCCCAGAAGTGCATTAATGTACATAGTTACCATTCAATAAAAAAATAAAATAAAATAAAAATAAATAAAATGTGGTCTATGTACACCATGGAGCTCTACTCAGCCATTAAAAAAAAATGGGGCAGCACTTGTGGCTCAAAGGAATAGGGCGCTGGTCCCATATGCCGGAGGTGGCAGGTTCAAACCCAGCCAAAAACTGTAAAAAAAAAAATAAAATAATGTTGATCTACAACTTTTGTAATAACTCGGATTGAACTGGGGACTGTTCTTCTACAAGAATGAGAAAATAATCCCCACATATACACAGTCCTAAACTAAAACTAGGTGATCAACTCCAATTTGGAAATATGCAAAGAAAACTCAAGAGAAAGAAAAAGGATGGAAGTGGTGGAGGTTGGCTCCTTTTCACAATTTTTGGGTGAAGGACACACATATAACTTTGAGTTAAGTTGTAAGAGAGCCATGGTATAACCAAAACAAAACACAGGCACACCCACAAGATTCTAAGATTAAAAAAAAAAATAAAGCAAATTTTTTTCAGCTACCTAGGTGTTCTTGGTGGTTTTAGGGTAGGGAGACACTAAGACGTTACTTTGAAAACAAAAAAAACCAGAGATGACCCCCTAAGGACAACTCCTCAAAGTCCATCAGCAAATAAATTATAATGTTTCATTGCTACCTGTCCCTGTAACTATGTTTAAAAAAAAAAAGTGCAGGGATTACGAGATAAATTTCTGATTTGCTTACTTGAAGTTCTTGGGTTCTAGCTTGTGTCTTGATTTTTATGGGAACAGAAGGTCCAATGTGCTTGCCTTTATAAATGATGAGAGTTGGGGCAGCACCTGTGGTGGCTCAAAAGTGTAGGACGCCGGTCCCATATGCCAGAGGTGGTGGGTTCTCACACTTGCATATGAAAAATGAAACACAACTATAGCCTAGGATGAAGGAAGGAAGGGGAGGGAGAAGGGAAAGGAGGGGGGTGGGTTGATGGAGGGAGGGGTTGGGTCTATCAGGTGTAGAACACAAATGTCTTAATCCTGTAATTGGATTGTGTTGATTAGTAGGATGTCAGCACTCCAGTTGTACAAGTAATCAACACATTGAATCCCATAATGGCAGAAATGTATTTATGATCTATGCACAAATGACTTAATAAAAAAAAAAAGCAAACAAAAAAAAAACCTAGCCCTGGCCAAAAACTAAAAAAAAGATAAATGGTGCAAGTTAATGTCTATTATCCCCCGTTGGAGACTAACAAAATTAATGTAAATGATTTTAGTCTCCTCAACTGCAGTTCACTGCACTGAACTTATTAATTCAACTGTGAATAGCTGGAAACGTCGAACTTGCCGTTTAGATGTTTTTCGAAAGTCTCTTTTTCTGAGAGTCACACATTTTGGGTTTTCAGGATGAGAGCAATATGTGCCTTGAAAGCATGCTTTAGCATGTTTCTGCAAGAGAAAGGAACTGCTTTGGTTTCCCCACTGGTAAAAACACCCAAACTTGATGACTAAGTAATATCTTTATATCCAAGTTTAAGTAAGAAGAGTCTAAAATTTCCCTCAGTGAACTTTTGGTCAAATTCCATTTTTTCATTCGTCAGATTATCTCTAAACTCAGTAGAGATTACACGTATGAGTAATTGTATATAGGAAGAGGAGGAAAAAGACCTCTCAATAAATTCCTTTTTATCTCTCCGGTATTTTCCTATCCCTTATTCTCAATCTGTTCATTTATTTATCAAGCATTTATGGAACGACTGTTATGTGAATGGCCACGGGGAAACCAAAATGTTGGCGGCAGATTTCTGCCCTTGAAAGAGCTGATGGCTAAAGGCAAGAACTAATAAATAAAAATAAGAAAGGAGACAATCTAATAATAAATGGGGTGCCAGTTCCCATCACAGTCAACACGAGGTCAGACAATTAAGTTTACAATTTCATCTTAGAAAAAGTGCTATGTCTGGGGGCGACGCCTGTGGCTCATAGGAGCAGGGCGCCAGCCTCATATACTGGACATGGCGCGTTCAAAAAAAAAAAAAACAAAAAGGTGCTACGTCTGTTCCAGCTGACTGTCACTGTGGTCCCCTTTGAGGCACTGCCCTTGGGAAGCTGTGCACTGACCCCAGAGCCTGAGCCTAGTCCACCCTTCCGAGCAACCTGGGAACTCTTTTTCTGGAATGGTTACCATCAGAGAGCTGTTGTCATACCAGGCAGACAATTAAATTCTTTATAAAGTCATGCTAAATTCTTTATAAAGTCATGCTAGAAACAGTGCTCCCTCCCTCACTGCAGAATATCATGAATATCACTACGGATGGCCAGTGGGACTACTTCAAAGCTGAACATCGTGGTATTTAACAAAGAGGCATACAGCATTTTTTCTACAGAGAGTTTGCATACTTAATTGTCAGACCTTGTGTGACGACCGGTCCGGTGGCCATTACAGAAAGAGTTCTGAAATTGCGTTGAAGGGTGGAGTTGGGTGTAGCGTTGGTGCAGAGCTCCCCACCTGGAAAGCAACCTTGGTAAGACTCAGCTCTGAGGCATGGAACACTTTTTTTAGGCTGAGTTTGAGAACTTAATTGCTCAACCTCATGAGTGACCGTCTTTTGACGGAAAAGTCCTTATGTGACCCAGGACTGTATATTATTATGCTGCATGAATCTAAGGTCAGCTCAGTCTTTGAACAGAACTCTTCTTTTTCTTCTTCCTTTTTTTTTTTTTTTTAAGACAGAGTCTCACTATGTCGCCCTTAGTAGAGTGCTGTGGCATCACAGCTCACAGCAACCTCAAACTCCTGGGCTTAGGAGAGTCTCTTGCTTCAGCCTTCCAAGGAGCTGGGACTACAGGCACCTGCCACAATGCCTGGTTATTTTTTGGCTATAGTTGTCTTTGATGTTTGGCAGGCTGGGGCTGGATTCAAAGCTGCCAGCTCCAGCGTATGTGGCTGACGTCTTAGCTGCTGAGTTCCTGAGCAGAACTCTTCTTTCGCACAATGTACACAGTATCATAACTTGTGTGATTATCATGAGAGGTTTGTAAAAATCTGAGCATCGGCAAAAAGCTGAAACAGCAGTAAGTTGTTTGGAAGGGAATGCAACACGTTTGGAGACCTACAAAATATTTTCAGGATTTTATCATGAGGATTGCTTATAAAGGAAAAAAAAATGTACCAATAACCTCACTGCTCATGTGTAAAATCAGAGGGGCATATGTCAAATTTTAATATTTTACAGTGAGATGTTAATCTAATAACCTTATTCTTCTTAATAAGAATTTTTCGCTGTTCACTCCAGTATCTATGAAGCAGACTGGATGAACTTATTTTATGCATCTGTTTGCTATGGTGACCGTGTAGACTTTTATCTAGATAATATGCTTTGAAGAGACCGAATTACTTTGTGATTGTATGTGACTATCCCAATATATGTCACCTGGAGTGTGCTTGGCACTGAGTGCATAAAAATGTTCAGATCCTCCTGCTGTATGTGACATGCTATTTAGGGGGCTGTAGTAATCGGCATGTCAATGGTATTTTATAACACATCACAGATTTCTTTAAAGCCAGTATTTTACCCACTCAAGTGTTTGTTCATTTAATCTATGCACAAGCTCCTTTGAACTTAGATTACTTTTTTTTTTTTGGTAGAGACAGTCTCACTTTGTGGCCCTTAGTAGAGTGCCGTGGCATCACACAGCTCACAGCAACCTCAAGTTGTCACCCTGGGTAGAGTGCTGTGGCATCACAGCTCACAGCAACCTCCAACTCCTGGGCTTAAGTGATTCTCTTGCCTCAGCCTCCCGAGTAGCTGGGACTACAGATGCACACCTCAACACCCGGCTATTTTTTGGTTGATGTTCGGCCAGGGCTGGGTTTGAACCCACTACCCTCCGCATATGGGGCTGGCACCCTAGTCACTGAGCCACAGGTGCCGCCCAGAACTTACATCACTTTATGTATGAAAAACATACAGTCTTAGGCCAAATGAGTGAATTGTTCACCATCTCAAAACTCACAGGAGGTGAAAGGGTGCTGAAAATTCTCTACTTTACATCCTTTGTTTTAGCATTCTTTTTTTTTTTTTGAGGCAGAGTCTCACTATGTTGTCCTCAACAGAGAGACATGGCACCACAGCTCACAGCAACCTCAAACTCTTGGCCTTAAGCGACTCTCTTGCCTCAACCTCCCAAGTAGCTGGGACTACAGGTGCCCGACACAACGCCCGGCTATCATTTGGTTGCAGTTATCATTGTTGTTTAGCAGGCCCAGGCCGGGCTGGAACCAAAGAGTTTTGGTGTATGTGGCTGGCGCCCTACCTGGTGAGCTACAGGCTTGGAGCCGTATTTTATCCATTCTTAATGGACAGACAGTCACCGTAGATATTCACGGGGTAGTAAAATAATGTTGTAGAAACACAGATTTTGCCATGATCGAATCAAGCCAATTAACATATTTCTCACCTCAAATTTTTGTACTTGCTTTTGGATGGGTCACACAACTAAAATTTGGTCTTTTGGGAGAATCCATCCCACTATTAATAGCAACACTCACCACGGTGTCCCAGGGATCTGAAAACATTATTCCTCATGTCCTGATGGAACTCTGTCCCCTTCAACTCTGATTTCTCCACCTTCTTTTTCTACCCCAAAGCACTAGTAGAAAAAGCATTGTACTATTTACTTGTAGGAGTTGTTTTCCAATTCTGCGCCTGGCTTACTTCACTTAAGAAAGCATGAAGCAGGTGCATCTGGGTGTTATGAACAGAAACCTTTTTTATACCCCTCACAAGATGCATCTGACAGTCGATTTTTGCAAATCCCTGTACCGCTAAGTAGCCGCGAGACGTTTTGTTTAATTCCTCTTTCTGTATTTGCTTTCTTATCTGTAAAGTCAGCAAATAGGTCCGATGGCTTCCTGCGTGCTCAAGCTGTGAATTCTGTTCCATTGCTTCTGAAGAGTTTTTATTTAGTCGGGGAGAAAGTCGCAAGCAGCTTTTGAGGACTGTTCCTATTTTTTATTTAAATGAGGTTGGTTCAAGGAGTGTGATTTATTTGGGGGACTCTTTGCAAGGCTGAGAATTATTAATGGCCTGCGCTTTCTGCACTAATGGAAATTATCACTGACAAAAAAATAGATGATTGGGAACACACCTACCAACGTACAGGTGCACCTGCAGAGTTACGTCCCTGCTCTGACTCTCGACATAATTATCCCTAAGCAGAATTCTAAGGTGTTTTTTGCCTTCCAAAGCACACAGCCCAGTGCCCCTTTAAACAAGTAGGAGAAGGAACAGATGGAAGACAGGGCTGGCCCCATGTCACCGGCTATATTCCTTACAAGGAATGCTAGAAATTAAGTAGCTGCCTTCTCCCTAAAGCAGCGAGGCTTCCAAAGCTGTCTGTCATTGCCACAGACCTACCTGGACATCTGCCCGTATAACCTGAAGCTCAAGTATCAACATCATTGTCAGCTAAGGAGAAAGAGATCAATTAAGGCTTTTAAGCTTGGCTGCCCTTTGGAATCACTTAGACGTTTTGAGAAAGAAAATAGACAAATAAAATAAGAGAAGCCTCAGTTTCTCCATCGGAGTCGTATTTGATTGTTCTGAAATGCACCCTTGGAAATGGGATACTTAGATGTTCCAGGTGACTCAAACAGGTGGCTGTACAGGGAGGTTCAAGACCCAGTGTTCTATGCACCCCCAGCTAGAAATACCGTATCAGTGATCAGGCAGGATGCTTTTTGTACGCACTGTAGCTATTTTTGCAAATGAATTATACACAAGGCTCTGTGTTAGCGCAGAAGTCACGTCCGTATACACTGCCAGGGAATCGCGCTGCTGGAGGGGGAAGGTGGGGGGACTCCTGCGAAGCTTCTCTGCCCCATCTCCACGGGGCGTGCAGTTCCCCAGGCTTCCCAGAAGGTGGAGGTGTTGAGTTGACTTGCCGACATGCAAATTCTTCCTGAGAACTCTCTTTCTGCGACCCCCCTAAAGGGCTTTGCTTTGTTTTAACCACACCTGCTGTTTACCAGTGACTAGAGAAAGTCGATTACGCACAATGAACCCTGATACCTGAGTGCTGAGACCACAACTTCGTCATTGCT
This sequence comes from Galago senegalensis, assembly GCA_963575145.1. Taxonomy (NCBI): domain Eukaryota; kingdom Metazoa; phylum Chordata; class Mammalia; order Primates; family Galagidae; genus Galago; species Galago senegalensis. Next base: position 17,901 of record CAUYTI010154258.1, read on the forward strand.
GTTTTCCTGTTTTACCCCAAATCATATTTATATCTATAGCATATGTGTTTGTTTTCTTAGGATTATATATATATATATATATATATATATATATATATATATATGATATATATTATATATATATAATATATACACTATATATAATAAACATATATATACACCATATATATCCTATGTCTCTACACACACACACACACACACACACACACACACACACACATATATATATGGGATATATAATCTTTCATATATGGGATATATATGAAATTGTATCTATATACAGGATATATATATATACACATACATATGTATACAGGATTTAACTGGGATATATATGTATATATAATCTTTCCAGACATTGGTATTGATTCCAGGGGGGGGAAACAATGGAAGTTCTCCAAGAGGATGATGAGAAATTTTACAGAAGCAGTGTTTACTCAGGTGTAACACAGTAACAGAGAAACACAGATTGGGCTGGAAGTCGAATGCAGCTAAAATGAAGAATATAAATGTCTTAACACAGTAACTAAGAAAGTGAAATGAAGGTTATGTTAACCAGTTTGATGAGAATATTTCAAATTGTATATAAAAATAGCACCCTGTACCCCGTGACAGTATCAACATACACAGCTACGATCTAATAAAAAAAAAAAGAAAAAATAACTCTATTTCTAACACAAAACTTACTTTTTAAAAGTGAAGCCAAATGCAAAATTTTATCATTTTTAAAATAATTTTATTAATCTATATTTGAGTATATGATATTCATATAGATTATTTTCTATATCTCTGGATACCTATAATAATCCATATTGGAATATGTAAATGCATATGTAATAAATATTAATATGAGTATATAATGTCTATACACAAATATGTAAAATTTAATACAAGTATATATGTGCACACACATGTAGGTTCACAGAAAAATGAGCAGAAGATACAGAATTTCTATACACTCACCTGAAGTGGCTCCCAGCATTGAGAGCTTTCCTGTCATTTGCATACATGCATAACCTATCTCATTCTCTATGATAGCTTCTAGATAGAGGGTGGCGATTTGTTACATATACATTGACACATCATCATCACCCAAAGGCTATAGTTTGGATTAGATTTCATCATATGTGTTTTGCATTCTGTGGGTACAGACAAATGTATAATGTATAATGTGACATGTATCCACCATTATAGTATCATACAGCATAGTTTCACTACCATAAAAATTCTGTGTGCTCCACCTATATGGCCTCATTATACATATTTGATTAATTATATCTGACAAATAATAGAGATGTGGTTTGAATTTTGAGCTTACACATGTTACAGAAGGACTTGATATGGAAGGAAGGTATATCTGACTCTAAGACTAATATGGATTAAACATATATGTGTGTGTGTGTGTGTGTGTGTGTGTGTATGTGTGTGCATGTTTTTTTCATTCAACAGAAATTTATTGATTAAACTGTAACTGCGTCATACATATCGAGTAATCTAATAGTACTGGTAATAATAATTTTTAAAAAATGAACAAGGATGGGGCCTGGTCTGTATCCCCAAAAGATATACAATCTCTCTTAGGGTAATGTCTTTATTTTTGCAGGATAAACAGGCAATTAAAATGGAGTGTAACAAGTCCAACAATAACAACAAGTTTAAAGACTCCTCTGAGAATTTTTTTAAATCATAAGAATAGCAGGACATATGGTAGTGAACTGCATGAAAAAGAAAACATGTACATGTATGCGTGTGTGCTTGCACATGTGTGTCTGTGAATATCAGCATTATGAGTAAAGACTAATATCATATCCTTCTTAGTGTTTTTTTAACTTTACTCCACACAATTTGAACACCAAATATTTTAAGTATTAGAGAATAATATTTATGATTACACTAGTTAAAGAGTTAAGAAATTAAAAATCATTTGTGGCTAATAAAAGGCTTTCTTTTATAAAATTTATATAAAGTAATAAATAACTCATCTTGCTTGCTAAACAGTGATTCGGGGTCTCTAGGTTTGGCAACAATAAATTCCTTTGTTAAAATGAAATAAAAAATTTTCAAGTACCAATAAAAAAACACATAAACTCATTGTATGGTTCACACATTGACATCTCTGTGTACTGCACCTTCATTTTCATTTATAAATCACTCATACATGATACATATACACTCATAATAAAAAAAAGATATTCAGTAACTATAATTACAGATTGGTTGTGATTTTAATTTTTGTCAAATGAATTTGGACCCTAAGTTAACTTTTGACTGGCAGTTACATGTAGTGAAATATTTCTGCCCAAAACAAAGTGGCATATTCATGAGCTCCATAGATGGATTTGATACATAGTAAACAAGAAAAAAATTATATATGTAAATATAGCATAGCAAATGTTACATATATTTCCTCATAGAAATAAGTTAGATAGGGGACAAGGATGGCCATATAGTGTTGGATACATCTGTTTTGCATCAGGATTTTATAATTTTCTTACATGGAATAACTTATGGAAAAGGAGGGAAATTTAACTTCTGTGTATATCACATTGGTTTTAAGAGCACCTTAGCAAATAGAAGAGTTGTATGTTACAAGTTCCTCCCAGTTTAGAGAAATGAAGCCCTGTATTTCCCACCAAAAACTGAGCTCTGCATTGTAATTCTGCTGTATTCATGCATATTACATTGCAAGTAACCTAAAGCCCATGATGTGCACCTGCAGAGGTTGTAGGGATGGAGCTATAAGCAACTCTTCAGACAGTAATAAAGAAGTCAATGGTAAAGTAATGCTAAGTGATAAATCATACAAATGTGAAACGTAACTGCAAGAATAAAATTTTAGAACTCCACCTTAAATATACATTTTAATTCTACATTTGGTAAAGCTGTTTTGTTGTTGTTTGTTTTTACTCCGAGACAAGACCTCATTCTGTCACAGATCACTGCCACTTCAAACTCCTGGACTCAAGTGATCCTCTGTCTTGGCCTCTTTCAAGTAGGTGGAATACAGACAAGCACCACTGTGCCAGGACCAGGAGAGTACTTTACTTCTACCCCTACAACATTCATTTTCTAGGATGCCCATTTCTAGTCTCTTCCTGCCTTCTTCTCCTAACTCAGATCCAGGCAACCACTGATCTGTTTTTTCTTGCCTTTTCCAGGACTATCTTTGTGCCTAACTTTCACAGGCATAATGATTTTGAGATTCATCTATGGTGTTAGCTGTACTGGTAGTTTGCTCCTGTTTAGTCATTGAGGGTATTCCGTAGGATGGATATATCATATTTTGTGTGAGTTATCAGTTGATGTTTGTTCGTAGCCTCTGCTCCTCACTTCTTGCCCATTATGAAGAATGCTACTGATAACATTCACATGCATGCCTCTGTGAACACTTGTCTTAACTTCTCTTGTGAATGCCTGCAAGTATCATTACCAGGTCTTATCCTAAATGTGTGATTAACATTTTAAGTAACTGACAAACTATTTTTCCTTAGTGATTGTGCCAGCTGGCATTCCCACTGAATTACTCTGGTAATTCCTGCTGTATTTTCTAGGTAACAAAATACCACAGACTGGGTGGTTAAGCAGCAGAAATTTATTTTCTCACCATTCTGGTGGCTTAACCAGGTGTCAGCAGGGTTATCGTTTTCAGATGTGTGCCTTTTTGATTTAGTGATGCTGTCTTCTCCCTGTGGCTTCATATGGCCATTACTCTGTGTGTACCTGTCTGTATCTCAATCTCTTCTTATAAGGCTACCAGATATATTTCATAAGATTGGGACCCCCTCCCCCATTTGACTTCATTTTATCTTCATTACCTCTTTAAAGGCTCTATGTCCAAACACATATTCTGAGATACTAGGGTTAGGACTTTAACATAAGAATACTGGAGAAACAATTCAGCCCATATACCTACCAACAATGCATGAACGTTTCAATTGTTCTACATTCTTATCAATACATGATATTGACAGTCTTTTAAATATTTGTTATTTTACTAGGTGTGTAGCCATATCTGTAGTATAATTAATTTTCATTTCCCTAATGACTAATGATGTTGATCATCTTGCCATACACTTATTGACCTCTTGGTATCTTCTTTTGTAAAGTGTGTAGTTACATAATTGTTCACATATCTTAACCTATTGTCTTCTTACTATTGCGTTATGAGTCCTTTACATTTTATGTACAATTCCTTTCTCAGATATATATTTACTGGATATTTTCTTCCAATCTGTAATTGCCATTTCTTCTTTCAATGATATTTTTCAAAGATCAAGATAGTTTAATTTTGATTAAATCAAATCCATTAGTTTTTATAGTTTGTGCTTTTTAAGTTCTATGTAAGAAATCTTTCCCCACTCTAAGAACACACACATTTTCTTCTCTCCTTTTAAAATGTATAGTGTGAGCAAAGAATCAATGCTTATTTTATTTCATATAGATATCCAGTTATCTCAGCTCCATTTATTGAAAAAGCTATTCTTTCCCATTTGATTACTTTGGAATTTTTGTTTTAAATCAATTGATCACATGAATGTGTGTGCAGGTCAGTTTCTGAACTCTCACCTCTGTTTCATTGTCCTTTCCTAAATCAAGTAGTTTATGTGTTTAAACATCTTTTATTTCTAAAAATTGTATTGGTTTCACCATCATTTGCATTTCCACATAAGTTTACAAAATTGTTTCTTTTAAAGGCCTAGGAGTGTTATTTTTACAGTAGGCAATCCTCAGCTGGCCCCTGTTCTGATTCCCTTTCTAATAATCTTGTCATTTTCTTCTCTGGCTACAGTTTGTCCCTTTCTGCATATATTTGTCTCCTCACCTGTGTGTGTGTGTGTGTGTGTGTGTGTGATGATCATTGGAAATGTGTTAATTAAAGGACAGCTTTGATACCTGGTCCTTCATTAGTACTCAGGCAACATTTTTTTTTGTTTTATTGTTTATATTGAATAAACAATCTGCTTAACCAAGTGATCTAGTTATAAGTGAAGGAGGCAGGACAGAGATACAGCATATTTGCTCAGGACATCATTGTCACAGACTGAGAAAAAAAGAACATGAAGGATCTTCCTTAGCATGGAATAAGAATAGTAAATGTACAGCAAATGAGTAAACAGTCAGAGAGATGTTTAGGAAAAAGGATTGGCTCCAGAGCAAATTCAGCAGCAGCAAAATCACTGAATTTGTCAATAGAAAAAACTGGAATCCAATTTATTTCTCCCACCTGCTGACTGTACAGTCTCAAGTTGAGTGTGCACCCACATTCTAACCTGTAAATCAGATATATTGATAATACACCATTATAGGTGAGCTTTCATTTTACCATGTAAATGAACTTGCTTTGGCATTGCTCTACATACTAAGAGACTTAATAGATGTTAATTGAATCATAAATGCTTGAGTGCTTTAATGACTTGCTTTTGAGTAAATAAATTTTTCCTTGCAAGACTTCATTTATATCCATGGTCAACTCAATCACCAATTTGTCCATTTTTATCTCCAAAATATATCTCAAAAGCATCCATTCCTCTTTTTATGCCCTAACTCTGCCTTAGTTGAATCCACAATTATTACTTTTATAAAATTCTTTGATACATTCTGCCTGTGTCCTGCTTCTATTCTAATGCCCTTTAAACTATTTTCCACAAAAGAACTGGAGCAATTTCTTTCTTCTTCACTCCATCCTCACCTTTTTTGCTTTCTTCCTTTGTTCCTAAAACATCTATTTGATCATGCCACTCTTATTTCTCATTGTTTTTACACTAAAATAACTCTTAATCAGGGTCTCCCCTAATAGCAACCCTGCAATGTCTGCACTCAGCTGATGTTGGTTTTCACGTATGGCTTCTTCCCACATTCTTTCTCTTAGTTCTTTCAGAGGCTGGCCATCTATTGATACCTCATCTCCTCCTTACCATACCTACAGTCTTATTGTTGCCTTTTCAGGGAATCATCCTCTGTCTCTCCATTTAATTATAACCCCTTTTTGTCACCCACCATTTTTCTTTTTCACTGCATCCTATTTCATTTTGGGCATGTAATCTCAGTTGTAATCCTGTGCAAATTATTGGGCTACTTGTTTATAGTTTTCTTCTTTCCTTAGATCTGCAAGTCTGTGAAGGCAGAGACATTGTTTCATTCATCAATGTAAACTGACCCCTTTGTAACAATGAAAATATATCCTGCATATCAGATATTTACATTACGATTCATAACAGTAGCAAAACTACAATTATGAAGTGGCAACAAAGATAATTTTATGGTTGGGAGTCACCACAACATGAGAAACTATATTAGAGGGTCATGGCATTAGGAGGCATTAGGAAAGTTGAGAACCACTAGCATAATGCCACCTAAATTCATTGAAAGAGATGATCTCTAGTGCCAATTTTCACTAATAGATTTGGACTCAGACAAAAATAAAATTATACAGGGGTGTCAAAATTTTTGTTATCCAAGTCTATAGATATATTTTGAAATAAAATTTATTGAATGTAACTTTTGATTTGGAAAAGATATTGCATAAAGAGATGCTAAAAGTAAAAGAGAAAAAAAGTACACTGTTTACCACCTACAAACACACAGGGAACAAATATTTGACTAGCCCCCTCATGTTATTGTCTTGCTTTTCTTTTTCATGTGGTGTAACAATAGGTTTGGTGACTTGAAGTAATGACAGGAAAGACTTCCCTATCTACCAGCAATGTTCCTGATTTTCCACCTAAGGGTTCTGCCTTTGTTCAATCACAACTATTCAAGGTGGACATTTTCTCCATTGTATGTAGTAAATGATTCTACTAAAAACAGATCACATACAAGATACTTCCTAGAGAAAGAACTCCATACTGACATGGACAGATCATTTGCTTCAAATTTTCTTCCCCTACTACCTTGGAAGTCTAATCCTTTGTGATGATTTTTTCTACACTTTTCAACTTTCATTTCCACAATTAGTAACACTAAACTGACTCATTCCTTCTTTTCTTCCTCTTTCTTAGTGAATCTCAATGTATAACATCATATATTTATATTTCTCCATACAGAGTTTAGCTATCACAGAAAGTGGGGAATCTGAAGCCTTGGGAAGTCACTTTTTTATTATTTCAAAATATTTAAAATCATACAGAAAAAAAACCCTCACAAGTTTGGTGAAACCATCACCAAAGAAACAATTGCTGCTTTCATTTATCTCTTTTATGGGATATAGTTTACTTTTATTCAAAGATACATATATTTATTGTGGGACCTGAGATTACATTTACTTTCACAGATGGAAAAAGAAAATTTACTAATATCCTGCTGCTAGTCACTGGCTGACTAAAATGTGCTCACACTTAATGATTTGATCAAATATAATGAAGGTTGGGTTCTTAGTGTTCCTCCACAAATTAATAAATTATTACTGTACATGTAATAATCTCTTGGGAAATGTTTAGATTTGTGTGAATGTTTTCATTTATGGGAAAGTTCACGTTAAGAATAAATAATTTTAATAAGTAAGAAATAACTTCCATAATGGAGAAATATCAATTCATTTTAAGGGTTAGTTATTTGGGGGGTAGAAACCAAGATGGCAGACTGCAGCCAGATTTTTACAGAAGCTCCCATCCAGAAGGAGGCTTAAAGGACAGAAGTTTAGCAAGGGAGCCGATGGTCTGGAGCATAGCCAAGAGAGAAGATTGAAGAGCGCACTTCAACCTTCCTGAGGCGAGCTGTGATGCCAAAAGTACAATCAAAAGGTACAAAATCTACCACCAAGTGGACAGGA
>CAUYTI010154259.1:0-20428 GCA_963575145.1 Galago senegalensis
CCACAGGCGCCCGCCACAACGCCCGGCTATTTTTTGGTTGCAGCCGTCGTCGTTTGGCGGGTCCGGGCTGGGGATTCGAACCCGCCACCTTAGGTGTACGTGGCTGGCGCCTTAGCCGGTTGAGCTATAGGCGCCGAGCCAGAAATATGTAATATTATTGAGGGGGTTTTCAAAATATATATTATCAGAGGGTGGGGAAAAATATATTATCATATTTCATGCATTATTCTGCAAGTTACTTTATTATTACTCAACAAAGTCTCTTTCTCTGATTTCTTTCTATTCCATACTGAGGAACAAGTTCATTTTGTCACTCATGTTCTTAACAACAGCACAAAGAACAAGTCATCAATGCCTGCCCTGGTTTAGCTATGCTTGCAGCCTTCCTAGTGTCCCATTTTAAATTTTGTCACTCCTGAACATGATGTAATTTATGATTGCCCAACATAAAAAATTAAATTATTTATTATTATTTTTTTGGTTGTTGTTGTAGTTTTGATTGGGGCCAGGTTCAAACCTGCCATTCTCGGTATATGGAACTGGCGCCCTACTCCCTGAGCCACAGGTGCCGCCCCTAAAAAATTAAATTAACTATTTCTTTAAAAATGTTTTTCTTGTAAAATACCCACTGTCTTCTCATCATAGAACATTTTTAAGAATAATGGAGAAAATAAACAACAAAAAGAATGGAGAACAGGTGACTTCATTAAGGACTAGACTTGACATACTCTCCTATTCTTATAATTTCAGGGTTTTTTTATTTTGAAATAAACAAAAACTTATACAAACTTAGTAAGTACAGTAAAAACAACTTTTTCCTCTGAACAATTTGAGACTAAGTTGCCAGCATGACACCCATCACTGCTGTCTGATTTAGTGTATGTTCTTCCAGATAAGAACATTATTTTATACAATTACAATATAAGATCAACATCAATAAATTAACAGACCCCCAGTCAAGGTCTACCAGGTGTGCAAATAACAAGATGAACCAGGCTCATGCTGTAGTTTTCCTGCTTCAGCCCTGGTCCCCAAATTCAAAGATCTTTGGATGCTATCAGTGCAGAGGGGTATTTAGAAGCCAAGCTTGGTTTCCTGTTTGTGCTTATTGCTTTGGGGGGGGGTGACTGCTCTCAGAACCCCTCAGAAGACAGGGTTAAGATATGTTTGTATCTGGACATACACATTTCCATCTATCTGTATGTGATATTTCTGTACTGAAGTTATTTGTACACACAAAATCATGAGTTTACAGCAGTACCTCGGGAAAATATATGACCAATCATTCTCTTGTTCTGCATTGAAATAAAACCAAGGACATTGTACTCATTTGTTCTCAGGAACAAAGGTCATGGGTAGTTCTTCTTGTGACTTTGTACACAACTATTCTAATGCATTGTCATCAGACCAAATGATTGGGAAAGATGGCAAGAAAGACCCCATGTATAAGCCACAGTATACCAAGAAGAGGTCAGGAGTTTAGGCAGAGGGAAAGGTTTATGTAACCTCTTTTCTAACATCAGCCATTCTTTGGTCACAGTTGGGGTTTAGAAAAGATTCTGAACACACTTTGACCCCCCAGTTGCTTTTATCACCCATTTCTAAAAACACAAATTCAGTGTTACCTTTCTCAATTAAGCTACTATATATTTTTGAACCAGATGGAGGGGAATTCTTTGCTAAAACCTATGATGTTGGTGCAAGCAATGACTGTGTTTCTTCATAGTAACAGCCTTACAGCATTTAGCTTCTGCCACGAGAATGCTCGCATTTCAATCTTCATTTCCCAGCATGTCCCCTTTGTGGCATGTCACCATATAGTGTTTAGAGATACTAAAAAAACACCTCCCAGTGCTTCCTGGGTGAAGGCAGAGTGACCTGGAAGCTGTTAGTTAGAGTGTGGAGAACATGAAGCTTCCTCTGCAGTTTCTTATGGTAGATTGCTGGGGGCACAGGGAGGAACTTCCTCTAATTCATCTTTGGCCTCATTGTTAGGGTAGAAAGCTCAGTAGATGCTCCCTGTCAAGAAAACATTTTCTCTAGCCTAAGATCAGGTTATAAAAGTACAAATTTCATTTTGTCTTCTTCGAAGGAGAGAGGGAGTGAGAGAGAAAAGAGAACAGGGAGATGGCATGGCACCCCAAAGAAAGAAAGGAAAAATGCCCATAGAGAGGCCAAGTGGTGGTTGAGTAGAAGGGAGTCAAAGAGAAAAACAGTCACCACAGCCAGATTCACAGGATGCTGTGAAACTGGTCCCTCTGCTCCTTCTGTCTGGATGACAAGCAACTGTCTTGCCAGAGAGACAGACTTGTCCTGGATGTTTCTGATCCTGAGGCCTGAAGCTTGCACCCTGTTGTTTGTCCAGAGATGCCTCAGGAACTCTTGAGGCTATAAAACAGACTCTAAAAGATAAGGAGCTGGTGAACGTAAAGGGAAAGATTTACATTTCCTTTTTGTCTGCTCTTTTCAGTGGTTGTGAAAATAGAACTCCACAGGGAGCCTGCTAGGAAGAGAGGGCAGAGATCAGAGAGAGAACTTGATTTTTAGCCCTTATGGAAAAAACTGTGAGTTAATAATTTTTTTTTCTTTTTTGAGACAGAGTCCCACCCTATTCCCTGAGCAGAGTGTAATGGCATCATAGCTCACTGCAACCTCAGACTCGAGCTGTGGGCATCCCGCTGCCTCAGCCTCCAGAAGCCACTGGGATTACAGGCATTTGCCATGGTGCCCAGCTGGGTTTTAATAGTTTTTCTGTTTCTCTATCAAGACTGACCATCCTTTCACTCCTCTTCAAATAATCTGTGGCATACAATGCATGTGTTTGTTTGAGCTTTCTAGCGTGTTTTACAATCTCCTCCTCTACCAAGTCTTCCCAGAATTGGTGAATTCCACTTCCCTCCTGAGGGTCTTTGATTTAAACTTTGCTGTTAGGAGAGGAGGTTGGAATTAAACAATCTCTTCTGACTGGAAAAGGGGCAATAAACATTTCTACAGTTAGTTTACCTCCATAGAAAAAATGCTGGAATCAAAATCATACAAAACTCAAAACAACGATTTTCCTCAACCAATCTTCTCCAGATAAACCAAATTTTCATGTTGTATTTTTCTGTTCTTCTCAGATAACAAACAGGCCTTGAGGGAAGAAGTCCAAATGGAATTATTCAAATAGTTCATGTTGTTCTTTTCATTCTATTTCTTGTGCTCCGTCACTGCCCTAGATGTCAAGGCCAAGGTAACAGATAAAATGTAGAGCCAAAGTATTTGGGAGCCAGCATGAGCTCAGTGGACTTGCAGAAGTCTCCAGGGCAACTCTTCACCCCCACAGATAAAATAGGTGAGGCTCCCTCACAAAGTAGACTCTCTTGGGACCCTGTCAATGGCCTCCACTTGAACTTGGGGAAAAGTCGGTTTTTTTTTAAAGATAAAATGCACAGTTGTTGGACATCAGACTTCCCTCTTATTAAAGAGAAGAAAGGTAACATAAAACTTTCCCCCTCTATTTAATGTCATCATTATGTGGCCAAGAGCATTTGTTGTATTATAAACTGAAGATGTCTTTGAGGCTACATAGTTCCCTTGACCTATGCTAAGGGACCAGACTGCTAAAGTAGACTTCTAAGCTTTCTTTGTTCTTCCTTTGCTCTTAATTTCCTGCCTCATTCTTCACTGTCAGGAAGTTAGATAACATATCTGTTGCTAGTCTGCTGTTCTTTAACATCCACATTCTCTTCTAATTTGCTTTGGGCAAATAATGGAAACAAAACTAGGTTTTAGACATGCATAAATATATGAACTTGGAAAAACATTCTTAGCCAATAGACATGAAATTGGACTGTCATTCCACTCACTTATAGGCTTTTAACATTTACCTTAATGTTAAGCTGCATTTGAGAGGGGCTTATTTGAGGCCTGATCCTCAGATATTATGCTGGATCACCTATTGTATATTAGAATTTTTTATTAACTTGATTTTACAGTAAATTTATTCTCAGTCAACACACACATTTGTACTCTTTGGGTCATACTTCAATTGCAATGAACAGAATCCACTCTAGCTAATGTAAATGGAAAGGAATGCAGTACAGACTACTAGGAGAGAGAGGTTTGGGGATAGAGTCCTACCAAGAGTCCACAAGAAGGAAAGGAGACCAGTCCAGGAATGAAGGGTAGACTTTATTTTAAAGGAGCAGAATGGAGTCTGACCAGAAGTCAGCTTGGCGCACACAATTTCAAGGGACTTTTATTAATGTAGTTAGAATATGGGAGAGGGTGATGAGAGATGAGGGAAGTCATCTTTCCTGCAGAGAGAAGGATGCTGTATCTGAGACTGATTTAGAATTACTGCCTTCCACAAAAGGTGTTAATCTTGCATGAGGACTTTATTTCTAGTGCCGGCCAAGACGGGTAGGAGATTCTGATGCTTCCCAGGAACACAGGACCTAAAGCATTTCAGTAGGGTGGGGAGGAGGTATTGTGACCATGCCATTTGGTCTCTAACCTGCTGTCTATCAATTGCTTTTCTCCCAAATTGATTATACCCTTGTCAGGGTCGGGAGGATTTACAGAAGTGTGGGAAGGTGCAATTTGGTTTCTGGCTTGATTTCTTTGTCTACCTGTCTCCCAAATAGCTGTACTTCTGTCAGAGTCCTGAGGATTTCTTCCCTGCAAGAAGAAGGTTTATAAAATCACTGACAGGGCTAGAGGAATGGGCTTTAGGCTGCCCTTCCAGCAACTGCCTGTACAACTATTTTGCTTGTGCTACAACTAGGAAAAAGGAAACAATATTTTTCATGAAGAAAAATAAAATGGATCTTTGAGAATGTATCAGTTCTGAGCAGTACCTCCTTCCAGCTATGTCAGCAGTGGTGCATGGCGGTAGAGGCAGCTGGGGAGGGATATATATACTATCACTGAAAAGATCTAGAACTGTAGGGACATGAGGTGACAGTAGAAAGCAGACCCGATGTTAATGGGCTTTGTGATTGTGTTTAAATTCTTTATGGAAAATGCATCTCCTTTTAACTGTTTCTAGGACAGATGGCTCCCAATTGAAGTAGTCCCTGCTATATGGAATGGGCAACTCTAAGAGTCGCTTCCCATTGTAATAGAGTTTGGCTACAGGATTCTTATTCAATGCACTTATAGCACAGCTACAAGATGATTATTCAAAGTACTATTTTTTTTTATAAAATTTATCTTTGACCACCTCATTGAACACACACACATACTTCATAAATAGCATCTTTATAAACATTAGAGAACAAAGAGACCGATAAATGGGCCAGCTTGTTATGTCTATTTGCTCATTCAAATGTAATATAAACAACTGTGTTAAATTTGTTTTCCAACTAGTGTTGGAAATGTACAAATATACCAGCGTATATGTGTCTTTGGGAAATAACACAATAGATCATTTTGTTGTTCTAAGGGTCCTTTTCATACTTTGTTACTATTTTTTGAGATTAAAACAGCTTAAACCAATTATGCAGCTTCATTCTTTCTTGACTCTACAAAGTCTATCTGAAATTGACTTTGAAGAAAGACTCATGTCATTTCCAATGTGCTTGTTCAATTGCGTTTTACATGTTGTTCCTGGCCAAGACTGATTCTTTTTAATTGCAAACATTCTTGTGATTATCTTTAAAATTCCACATGATTAATTTGAAGATGTCTCTGCAATAGTGAAACTTTCATGCAAGAGTTGCTTGGTGTGTTTTATAATACAGAGAAGCACTGGTGAAAAAGTACATTATATTTTCTAATAACCCCAAAGTACAAACTTTTCGATCATTTCTTTCCAATAAAAATGGTTTACTTCTTGAACTTTCCCCCTTCCTTTGTTATTTACTATGTCAGTTAGTTTTTGTTGAGTGACAAACCACCCACAGATATAGAGGTTTAAAACCAAATCATTCATTCAGCAATGTGGGCTGGGCTCAGCTGGGTAGTTCTTCCGTTATGAGCCAGGCTGAACTCTCCTGAGGCTCACTCGTGTGTCCTCATCAGCTGACAGATATTTTGGGAGTTGTCTGACACTCAGTTGGGGAACTTCAGTCCTTCACATGGCCTTACCTTCTCTAACAGGTGAGGCTCAGCTTCTGAACAAGGTAGCAGTGTTCTAGGAGCAAGCGCTCAATGTACAGTGCTATTCAAATCTTTGTTAGCATCACATTGTACAAAGATTGGGGTTCTCCTAGACTCAACCAATGAAAGAATACTTTAGCTTTTGATAAGAAGAGCTACAAAATTGCATTGCAGGAGTGTGGGTAAAGGGAGAAGGAGAATGTACAGACATCTTTGTAGGCTACTATATTTATATAGGAGATCAAAAAATGAAGTTCATGAACTCATCCTAGAAAAAGTGCTACATTGCTGAATATCACCACAGTCACCTTTGAAGTACTCCCCTTGGGAAACTATGCAGTGATGCTAATGCCTAGTTCATCCTTCCAAAGCAGTTTTGGAGCTCTTTTTCTGGAATGGCCATCAGAGTTGTCATCATATGAGGTCTAACAATTAAATTCATGAGCTCATCCTACAGAAAGTGCTTTGAAGGGTGGACTAGGGCCTGGCATCAGTGCAGTTTCCCAAGGGGAGTACTTCAAAGGAGACTCTAGTGATATTCAGCAGTGAAGTATGTAGCCCTTTTTCTAGGATGAGTTCATGAACTTAATTGTCTGACAATTCTTTAGACATTCATGTTTATACCTATTCATACATACAACCTGAGGTAGGCCAATATGGAAAAGTGGAATTATATTAATATATATTAAGTATGTATAGGTGAACAGATTTAATATATAGTAATTCAGTATAAGTGAACAGAAAATTTGTAGAAGATTAAAAAGGTAGTTTCCTAAATCTTCAAGTAAAATTATGCTATCTGACCCACTGATTTTGGCTACCATTAGTCCACTGCTATATAATCTGAGAGTACATGTATTGTATTTGAGAGATGAATCACCAGAGGTAGATCGCAAATGCTGTGATAGCACATAGCTACCACTGACCATGCCTGGGAGCAGGGTACTGGGAAAGAAAGGAAGAGACAGAGAATACTGATTTAGGAGGTAACACTTGAACTGACATTTAATGATGGGTAGTGGAAGGGGATGGGTATGAAGGAGAAGAATAGCTCCCTAAGATTGGAGAAATGCTCACATACAGGAAAGAAACTGCATTATCTCTTTAACACTAAGGGTCCAGGGCCATTCATGCAATATGAGATAAATCAATACAATAAATCTTTGTTATCTGTCACTTTGCAAAACTTGAGACTGGGATTTCAGATATCTCCTGAAAATTAATTTAGAACTTTAATTGAAATGGAATAAAAATAGATCAACCGGATGATGCATATCCTATGAACTTTGTAAAAGATTATAATGTATTGGCTATGTTGCTTGGAGATAAATAATGAGAAGCATAAATAAATACAATGAGGAGGCAAGGTGAAGTTCTGCCTGGAAATGCTAAATGTGGGAGGTTCTTTGGAAAGCTTCACAGAGGAGACATTTAAGCTAGGCCTAAAAGTGTGGTGGAGGAATAAGAATGTTCATTCAACCTGGGAGCTTGTCTGCACTGGCTCAAATGGCAAACTGTTACTTCCTCCTGTATCCCACAGTGGCTTTTAGAAATAAAGAACAGGGAGACAGAAAAATCAGTACCATTGACTAGCTGGTCAGGGGAGCCCTCTGATGGATTCACACAACCTTGTGTTTCTCATCCTGGGCTTATCTACTGCTGTTGCTGTTGCTGATATACATGCTATCTTTTAAAGTTGGGGTGCTGGGTAGTCCTTTTAGTCCTTTCCCCTAGTAAATGCACTCCCAGCTACCCAGAAGTGTGTTTAGAATGGTGAGGGGTGGTGAAAGTTGCTATTATTAGCTATCAGTTAATAATTTAGCTATCAGGTCTGTCTTAAAGGTGAGCCTGGAGTTTCTAGGCCCAGACCTGGAGTATATCTTTTACACACACCCCTTTCTTCCTTATGTTTCCTCTTTCCATTTCTCCTGGCACCTGAGTTCTTTTAATCCCCTCCCTGGCAGGGGTTTTCCCCAGCATGTAAAGTCTCTAGGTCTCTAATGTAAGGTATAAATCAGAGCTCTTCTCTTCCTGCTCTCTGTTGCTCAGAAGGGTGAAGGGGAAGCATTGAATGGTGAGGTCATGAAGGACAAGGACCCCTGGATAGCAGGTGGTCTCTGGTTCTTCTTTAACCTCATCTTCTTTTATTTCATTTCTTTGATCATCCCTGGTTATTCAATACAGAGCCATGTATCTCATACTGTGAGGGAAAAATAATATTGAAATCTACTTCATAGGTTTTAATGTGAAGAGTAAATGAGTTAATACATGTAAAAGCAATGGGAACAGTACCTGACACTCAGGAAACATGAGTTACATTCATAGTCAGTTCTGGCCTCTGGTGATTGGGCTGGGTGGGCTCTCAAGGTCAGTAGTTCCTTTCCAACCTGATCAAAAGCAAGAACCCGCCTCCATCAAATATGGAAAAATATCAGCAATATGTTGCCATGGGGACCTACCAAAACTGTCTTTCCCAAGTCCAAAGCTAGAAGGAAACTCTACACAATGAGCTCTAGGCCTCCTTGAGCCAGACCAATGCTGTGACCCAGGCCTCAGAGTGAGGTTCTATTCCATAAAAAAACCAAAATGAAATAGAATAAAGCAGATCAGAGAAAAAAAATATAAATAGATAAAGATAATTAAAATTAAAATTATATAAGATAAAAAGATATCTTTGTTGTTGTTTTATGTGGAAAAGATGAGAAAAGTAGAAAAATCTCTACAAAAAGTCTAAAAAAAAGAGAGAAACAAAAAGGAAAGAAAGAATAAAAGTGGCTGAAAAATCATAGCAGAAATGGAGGAGCCCTTACTATTGAAGAAAGTCGAAATGAAAAACCAAAAATACAACCAAACAAAACACAAGAAAACAAAACAATAACAACAATAACAAGAACTTAGGGAAAAAAATTGGGAAATGAAGATAGAAAAGAAAAAATATATGTATGTATGTGACTATGTGTGTATATAGAGCAATATATTGCCTGACCACCAGGTGGTACTGGGGTGTTAGAAGATGGAGAACGCACATGCTGGTTTTGTTGTACAAGATAGAGGCCAGAAGCCTCCTAGTTGCTGAGGAGACCCAATCTTATCTTCCTGATTTATTTGCCCTCAATCTAGGTTTGGTCATTTTGCTAGCATTCAGTGCCCACAGGGATGGGATCCTGAAGCTTTCACCAGATTTCTTAGGAGGCATGCTTTGACATTCCAAATAGTGCTCCCTTTCACAATGTGGTTTTCCCAGGAGTGTGGGAGCTGTTTAACTCACCCCAAAGATTGTTGTCAGAGCTCAGCAGGTGCACTAGAACTGGCTGTGCACTAGGACCCTGCTCATGTTCCTCCTAGGTGGCCCTCCCACAATGGCAATGCCCTGTCAGTAGTCAACCTATGCAGTGATTCAGTCCCAGCCACCAGAAGCTCTTTGAGTTTACTTGCTAGCTTAAACCCATCCAAAGCAGCTCCAGTGAGCTGCCCAGTCCAAGAACAAAAAAACTGCAGGTCAGCCCTTTCCTGTCTCCAGTCCTTTGATGGAATGCTGGCCAGCCTCTGCCTTACCCAAGTACTTGCCTTCTGTACTGGTATTCTTCAGCTCTTGACACTTGGTTGGCACCTGGAGTCCCCTACTGCTTCACTCTGCCCCTAGAGTGGTGTTCCTGGGCAGGATTCCCCAGCTAGAGGAGTCCTCTCTCTCATGTTTCACTGTAAGTGGCTAGTAAGGAGATGTCTATAGTCCACCATCTTGTCTGCTTTTCTTCTATATTTTACAAACTGAATTTATTTTAAACTGAAATCACTTATTAAAAAATGTTGTAATTTTTATGCCATCATCTGTTTAAGGTTTGATAGGATATGTAGTATTTACATGTAGTATTGTGATTCTTCTCAAATTCAAATATTCAAACTTGATTTCTAGGGTACTCCTAATGCAAAAATATGTTTACATTGAGAACAATTACACAAACCATTCACATATAATTTTAACTAATATTACTTAATTGGCTATAAACTTCCCTGTGGATAAAGTGATGGAAATAATTATATTGTAAATTATTTTCAAAGTTCAAATTCCCTGCAGTAACCTCTGGCAGAATAATTTGAATGTGGCCTCAGGTGTTGATTTTTGAAATGCAAATATAATTCAATTAGGCACAGCTGCCTACACTGTTGGTTTAATAAGAATTGATTTGTCAGTATGCACATTTTGGATAGGATCAGTTAGAATCTTGGCCTCTATATTCTACTTCTTCCCAACTTTCTGAATGAAATGCTTCTCATGCAGAACCCATTATTGGCTTATTTTTTGCATTTAAAAAATATTTTTATAGGACAGAATGTATCTCCTACAATTTTAATCTAAGTATCTAACACACGATCTGGCATGTAGCAAGCATTCATCTAATATTTGTTAATGAACACATAAACATCTAAAATGATAATTTTTAGAAAGTCATATAATTTGGCCACATTGCATCTGTAGTTTATTAAGTTACTTTTTATTGATCTACAAAGAAACTATTCTGTCTATCCCTGTTGTCACATTCTTAAATTCTGTTTAAAGGTGCCTGAGTGCATTTTTGCTGCTGTAATAGGAAACCTGAGAATGGGTAATTTATAATGAGTAGAAATCTATTGGCTCACAGTTCTGGAGGCAGAGAAGTCCAAGATCAAGGTCTCTGCATTTGGTGAAGGCCTTTTTGCTGCAATGAAACATGGCAGAAAGTGAGAGGATGAGAGAGGGCAAGAGAGAGACACAGAGAAAAGGGGGCTAAACTCACAACCTACTCCAGAGATAATGACATCAATTTGTACATGAGGGTGCAGCCTTTATTACTTAAATATCTCCTAGAGGTCTCACCTCTTAATACTGTTACAATGGTAAATACATTTCAACATGAGTTTTAGCAGTGACAAACACTGAAGTCAGCAAAAGGTATTTTTTAAAAAGTTATTGTGCGGCATTGATTCAACAACCCTGGAAGTACAGGCTGAGCTGATTATCCCCGTTTTATGGGATAAAATACTAAAGTTTGGGTATTTTAATGACTTGTTTCAGATTACCAAACCAGTGATTGGGAAACTCCAGAGCCTGTGTTCTTCTTTTAGCTTTAAGACTCTTAAGACAAATTATAGGCAATTCTACTTAATCAGTAAACATCTAACAGCTAGAAATAGATGGAGGAGGAGAACTTAAAGCAATTTAGAAACTGTCAGGAAAATCACTGATTGTAAAATATAGTTACAAACTGATCTGATGAGCAGCAAACTAATTCTATTATTTTCTTACACCCCTTTGGCAGAGAATGTTCAACTATTCTACATGTACACAGAGGAATTCCAAAGGGATATTCAGTGATTGGTGTGTAAATACATCTGTGCCCACTCTCCTGTATAGCACAAGCATACGATCTTCCAAACTTCTAAATACTTAGAGTCATTTCTTCTTAGAATATTATATAATCTGTGTTCCAACTACCTAAGGCAGGCCATACCCTGTGACCATAGCCTACAGGGGTTCCTTTTAGAAACAGCTCTACCCCAGTTTGGCCACCAGACCAGGCCAACTGGACACACAAAAGCTGTGTAGCAGATGAGGTACCATCCAACAGACCACTTGTCCATTCCATTGGTTCCTGTCTTTCTTCACCCCCCCATTCTACAAGCCTTTCTCTAGAAGAAGGTTGGTCTTTTACAACCAAATCCCATTTTTACCCACTTGGCTTAGAAAGAGGAGAGGAATACACTATCAGTGTTTAGACTTTGTATCTTGGCCATCAAACCTGTGAGGTACTTCTGAGCTCCCATACAGGAAGTAACAACAGGGAAGAAAATTCTATGTCCCTCCATCTTATGGAACTCAATCTGACATTGGGGCTGAGGCTTAATGTGCTTTTCCAATAAGAGGGCAGCTCTGAGCCCACACCTAGGGAGTAAGGGCTAAGGAAGTAACTCCTTGACTCCCATGAGCAGAACACCAACTGTCTTAACATCACCTTGAAATTAGTTTTTTCTCTCCCTGCCCTCTCTAGAAGAATGCAGCTATACAGGATAATCAGAGAGAGGGCTCAAAGAGATGAGTTCAAGGGCTTTAAAGGCAACATTTGCTGGAATCAGGAGGCAATCATCAGTTTCTTTTTCTAGAAAGAGAACAAAGACTATAAGGTATTGTCTACAAGAGCTTTTAGACAGAAAAGCATGAGCTCAGGACAGTTTTAACAAAAAATTCCACCTTCAAGACAAGAAGTTGGGAGATGGTTAGATCTTCATGTTTAGGAAAGAAAATATATACTGAACAGTTATTTGTCACTCAATTCCTTTAACTGTTTTACATCTTTAAATGGGTCTGAGTTTTATCTTTTTAAATATGTCTAATTAGGTCTCATTAAATAGTCTATATATTTTTTAAAAAATTAATTTACAGAAATGGAAACATTTACATGCATCTGGATAATGAATTTCCTAAGGTTTTCACACATAGGAGGATGAAGTTCATGGACTACAGAATACAATTTTATCTGAGTTTTGTGTGTGGAAGCCAAGGGAAAATAAGATTTCTTTTTGTACTGTGGCCTTGCAAACACAAGTTTATAATGTGAAATAAAACTTCCAAAAATGGAATTCCAGATCCAACAAATGTGTATTACTACTAGAATTCATTTTTACTCACACGAAGTCTAACACCAAATGTGTGTGGTTTTTCCACACCAACAACCAATTCTCCATCTCTCTTCACACAAAATAGATGTCCAACAATTTGGGTCAGTTCTGACACTAACCACCCCACACTTTGAAGTTCGAACTTGTACATCAGATCCCACAGGTAAAGCAGCTCAGTCGCACCAGACCGCCCCACTTCAGATGCCAGTTGCATGTCTGGGTACTTTTCGAGGATTGGCTACAATCTGGGGGTTCTTACAACTTTCTCCTTGCATTCAAAAATTTTCTAGAACAGATTATAGGAAAACTCAGGACATAATGTTTTCTTACTAGTACCACTTTATTATAAAGGATGCCATTTAGGAACAACCAAATGGACAGGGTATGGGGGGTTGGGCATGGAGTATTTCATGCTACCTCTGGGGTTGCCAGCCTCCTAGAACCTAGTTGTGTTCACCCACCTGAAATCTCTCAAACTCCATCATTTAGGCCTTTTATGGAGATGCTGTCACACAGACATGATTGACTAAATCATGAGCTATTGGTGAGAGGGAAGCATCGTAGCATTAGACTTCTTCAACCAAGTTGAGATCTGTTCTGCGTACGATGGACACCTGATTATAAATTCTTGGTTGACCCTAGTCACAATTGCACCTCTCAGTTTACACAAGGTGGCAGGAAAGCTTATGCTCCACACCCAAGTTTCTTTTTTATTCAAAAGTAGTAATAATTTGAAAACTTAAAAAATCTTAGGCAAAATAGCCTTGAAGTTCATCCTACCATAATTTGTGAACCCTGGACACAGATAATCTAGACGTCAGGAAGAAAAACATCAAGACTGTTCAGGAGAATTAAAGCGTTCATCCCACGGGCAAAATTTCTAGAAGGGAACATTACCAGCAAAGGACAGAACATTATTTTTAAAATATAAAAAAGGCCATCAAAAGAAGTCAGACTGGCTATTCACAGGAGCATTCTGATTAAAAGGACAACTATAAAGGAAAGTATAAAGTTTATGTGACCCCAGAATGACACACATTTTTCAAGCATCTTGAAGGTCAAAGCCTGAAATGAACTAAAATCTGTGATAAAAGCTAAAATTCCAAAGTAAGCATTTTGTAAAATAAATAAAAAATGAAGATAAACAAGGGCAAGAGGAGAAAGACTCACTGCTAGGTGGATAAACTTCTAATAACCAAGAGGCTGCAAAACTACTTAGCTATTGCTTCATTTTCACTTTTCAGTCAAGACAGTAGGCTCTGTAATGAAAGGTATAGAGCAAATATCTTCAAAGAAGAATAACTGTCTGAGATAATGTCACAAATCTTGTGTGTAGGGTCTCTGCTGTGGGAGAGCATCACTACCTAGCTGCCAGCAGAGGCAGTTTGGTTTTTAAAGCATAAATGGGAGTTCTTCTGATGGATGAAGAAAACAGAGTCATTCTATGCCTAGGATGGGATGAGAAGGGCAAAGACTATCTATCTTATCAAATTGCAAGGTGCATTGGGGGACCTGCCAGTGTGAGGTTTGTAAGACGTGATGAAGATAATTAGGAGGGTTCACACCTGAGGACCTTGAGATTCCTCTCAAATACAGGAGAAAAGAGCCAGTGTTTGGCCAGAGTGCATTGCAGGGCTGGTGCTGGGAGAGATGGGAGACTTAAGAAGGTGATGATCTCTTGGAGAGCTGCCGCAGAATTTGAAGTGGGAGTTTGATTGGAAACTATAAGAAAGATCACCAGAGTATTGAGGACCTGGAGGAGGCTATGGTCCTGTGCTTCTAAATAGCTCTGTGGTAGCTCTGATTGGTTGTGACCCAAATAACACCTCCACACCAAAGGACACAGGAATATCTAAGCCAAGACAATTCAAGGATTGTCTATTTTGCTGAGAGGCCAGTAACAATATAAATGGACAGATGGAGGCAAGCCCTGTGGATTGGTCAGACTGAATGAGTGCCTTGTAGATGTCAGCCAAACCTGTCTTTCGGGGGAGTTTGTGAAGGTCCATCCCTTGTGGCTCTATTTGCAAACTAACGTCAACCCTGTAAAATCTCTTCTGCAACAACCTGGAACCAAGATAGAAGAAAAGGCCCTCTGGAATGACAGCAAGATGCCGTTAGCCCTGAGGCTCTAGGAAGGTAAGGACAGGAAATTGGCTGCAAGAAATTAGGAGCTAAGAGATAACCCTGCTGCTGTGAGCCCTATCAAAGCTCTCTTTCCCTTTCTTGTACAACATTAAATATGTGTAACAATCATTTGAGCCCTAATCACAGATTCTCTTTTCTCTCCTTCCTGATTATTCTTTTCTCTCTGTTCATCTCATTGTCCCCCACCCTTCCACGAATTCCTGAAGCTGATTTCTAAAGATATTTCTTTTTCTGTCTCCCTCCCTTTCTTCCCAATTTCAGACTGCGAAAGTTTTTATTGGGAGCCTAGTTGTTGCCAGCTGCTAGAGAGGGCCGAAGTACACTGAGTAATTCCTGATGGTACTGATATCTGGGTTATCGCCAAATCACCCTGATTACAGATGTTGCTTTACCTGTAAGATGGACCAGTCTTTGCCCTTCTCATTTATTTACTCTTTCCCTGGCTTTCTGTCACACAAAAAGCCGTACATACACCCTGTAAGTCGTGCAAATATCACTACCTGTGTGGTTTTATAACCTGTGGTCCACCCCCATGACCACTAATATACTAGCTAAGAAATGTACATAGAACTAGTGGGATAGAATAGTCTTAGATGATTTCCAGACCTAAATATTGATATTAAAGGTGTCAACTGAAGAATGATGTCCATAAATTTAAAAAATTGACTTCTATTTCTTATAAAGTGATACAGCCTGCAGGCACGCTGTCTTGCAGGCTGGGAAGCATAATCTCCTGCCAGAAGTTGAGAGCAAGTACTTCCAGGGACTGATAAGGGAAATAGGAATTTAGGCTGAGCAGGGTGGCCAAATATACATATTTATTAAGCTATAGGAAGAGTCATGAATATTTATGAAAGGAGAAGTATGTCCATGCGCAACTGAGCTTCCTACCCCTTTGTGGAACCCATGTTCGAAATCCAGCATTCTTAGCATGATCCCAGGGTAGAGTTTTCGGCCCTCTGATGTCAAGGGTGAATCAGAGGACATGACAATGTTGCCTGTGGGTCCTTCCTAGATTAGTCAAAAGCCCTCCATGATCAGTGGAAGGAAAGCTGGTCAGTTGTGCCAAAATTGCAAAAGGGAGGGGTGGTTGGTTGAATCGGAGGTAGAGTCTTTCTGCAGGGCTGTTTCTATTTAGTCCTTAGGAAGGAGAGCCTAGTTGGGGAAAGTGTTATGGTACAATCAGGGTCCAGTCATCTGTCACTGTCATCTAAATGCAGAGACGGGATTAGATTCAACAAGCTCTGTTGTCAGAGAGCCAGCAATCCGGAGAACAGTGAGAGAAGCCTCTCCAAGAGTGTTCTGATTCAGTTACAATTCTAGTAGGTTTTATAATGGGGATACAAGGAAACAAACCTAGAAAAATTTAACTTTATCTAAAAGAACCTTCAAAGAAAACAACATAAAAGAAGGCTTTACTCTAACTACATAATAATACTTAAGTATTACTACCTCCCCCGAAGTCTTTTGAGATGAAACGTTCTCACAATTATGGCAAAACCTGGAGTAGATAAACATGGAAGGTATGTGGGGAAGGAATGAGGGCTGAGAGAATAGGTCAGATTCTCAGATTCCATCTTGCAGGCTGCTCTTCTGGCTTCAAGGGGGAATAGCAAGGCATTCGGACTGTCTATCCCCTCAAGGCTGGGATCTCAGTTTTAAGGTTTCTTTGAGTTCTCCTTGGCCAAGAGGGAGCCCATTCAGTTGGGGGGGGGGACTTAGAATTTTATTTACATTTCTCAAAGGAAACAACTGGGTTGAGAAAAATCCACAGAAATTTCTCTATCTTAAAATGTGACTAACTTTTGATATTCAAATCCTAGATGTGTAGTATCTAGAATATAATAACAAATGAAATCATTTAAAGATTAGTAAAGTCACAGAGATGATTTTCACCAAGAATCATTTTGGCCACAAGTATATTAAAAAGGCACTGTTGTGATGATTGCCATAGGGTCTACCATACCAGACTAACTCAATTTAAATTCTAAATACCAACCCAAAGTTTTTGAGTAGGGATGCTTAAAACAAAGGATAGGAGCATGCTCACAAAGGCACAACAATGTAAAGACCATGCCTAAGATAATTTAAGCATTATTTTAATATCGTGAAGTTTTTATTTAAGTTCAAAATATGCATGATGTGGAAACTCTGATATTTCTTATATTTGGTGAGTGGAAAACCATCGATAATTCACTTTATGTGGGAATAAAGCAAAGAAAGCCTTAATCTGACACTGTAACTATAACACAGTCTGTGAAGGACCAAATAGTGGTCCCTCCAGCCTAAGAGTCTACACACATTGGAAGAATCTTTAGAGGAGGAGGAAGAAAAAGTGTTTGCATCATATCAGGGATTAGAGCAGCTCTATAAGATTTTCCTGAAAGGCCACGCACGAGTGTGGCACAAGAGCTTCAAAATGGAGGAACTCAAGTCCATGGCCTAGTTCTTATTTTCAGTAATCTGTCTGGCATGATTATTTATAGCAACTGTGAGCCTGTCAAAAGCCCTCTAGACCCTTTTATGACTTTTTTATCCCACCTATACATTTATCCAATCCATTTCATATTCATTTAAGACTTTCCTTTTGTTCAAGGTGGTTCACTTATGTCTTTATACTTAATAATAAATATGATTCTTCAAATCTATATTTTCTTTAAAAAAAAACAATTCCGTTAAAATAGGGTAAGTGCACACACACACACACACACACACATATGCATTCTGTAGTGAGTTCAGGTTTTTGGAGACAAGTTGATTGAATTTAGCTCCCACCTCTGTTCATACTTAACTAGCTATTTCACCTCGGACGACCTGTTTTTCTATCTAGAGAAGAAAATAATAATAGCATGTACTTCTTAATAATGCTAAGGGTGGAAGACAATGCTACACATGAAATGCTTTCTGTAAAGAGAGTATGTATATGTTTTAAAATACTTTTTTACTAACAACATTTTCACAGTCAACATTTCCAAAGAGGTTATCGACATGATCCCCTTGGGATGTTAAGACGATTCTCATTTGAGGTGGGAGTGAGTCCAGTAAAATTTGGCCTTCACCTTCATTTTATAGAAAATAAATGAAAAAAGTAGGTAAATTCATACATGGATAAATTTCACATAAAAAGTTTAAATGTAGGCTATAGGCCAGTATTCTTTCAGAACTTCAAGAAAGATTCAAGTCTTTTAAGTATTGACATCGGTAATTGAGACAATGGGCGTGTCATTTAGATGCTGTATTCAACTTCCCTGGAAGTTGAATTAAAAACTTGAAAAGGGGGCAGCACCTGTGGCTCAAAGGGGTAGGGCACCAGCCCCATATGCCGGAGATAGCAGGTTGAAACCCAGCCCCGGCCAAAACTGCACAAAGAAAAACAAAAAAACTTGAAAAGGGATGACAGATTTCAATTATTTAGACAATAAAAGTTAAAATCAAATTCACATATCCTGATGTATATGCTAGTGAATAACATCATTTGATAAAAATAGCTAATTTGTAGAAAGGCTATCACTAGAATGTAAGTTTCATAATAGCAGGGTTTTGTCTCTTACGGTCACTGACCAATCCCCTATGTCTAAGAGTACCCTAGAATAGTCGGCATCTAGGAAATATTTGTTAACTTGTCGAGGAAATAGAATTAAAACCCAAACCTTCACCGATCTGGAAATCCTCTCCATTGAGGTGCCAGAGAAAGAAAACCCTCTCATTATTATTGAATAAGCATTAAACCAGAATGTGATACTCATCACAAACATGCCAGGAAGAAATCCATAATAATGGAAGAAATCTCATCCTTTTGTATAGCCAAATAGATATCACCCATGACAAACACGTTCTCAAGTTGTACAATAACTAGTCCTCTAGGGAGAGGACTTGACAGCACCATTTATCATGCATAGCTTGTCCTATCTCTGCCTGGTAGTTGGGGTGACCATCTGGGCTGGTTCATTTGCTAATACATTTGCTAATACAATACTTTTATCCAGAGACAAAAATCAACCTTCTCCTATCTCTGTGATGGAAGGTTGTTTTGCATACTGGAGCAAGGAGCTCATTGAAGTTAGGCTCCTACTCTCTCAGAGAAACTGGGAGGTAGGGCTGCCGCCTCCTCTGATGCTTACATTCCAAAAGAGATGGCTCCCAGGTCTTTGAGAAAGACTTCCGTAGGTCATAAAGCTGAGAAAAGTTCTATCTAGTCTTCAAAAGGAAAGTATACACACACACTTTCAGAGGGGTGACACTACAAGTTTTCTAAGGTAAACGCTCTAAGAGAATGGAAAGGAGGGCAATCTCTTACTTGTCAAGAGGGAGAATTAAGGCTCTTATTTTAGATTTGTATTTGTCCTTGAAAAAGATGAATGGAGACATTTCTACCATTAAGACTGTATTTTATCCTACAAGCCAGCAAGCACATTCATCACCTCAATTGCCACTATCTAAAGATATTACTATTTTAAAAGTTTGGGAAAACCCCACACTCAGTATAGTCATTACCATTTACTTTTAGTAAAAACAAACAAAATGATTTGCCTTGATGTTGCGTGCATAAACAGAATCCCAGATTGTAAGTTTGCTGATTGTTTTTATTTTTATTTTTTGAGAGGGAGTCTCAAGTCGTCACCCTGGGTACAGTGCTGTGGCATCACAGCTCATAGCAATCTCAAACTCATGGGCTTAAGCAATTCTCTTGCCTCAGACTCTCAAGTATCTGGGATTATGGACACCGCCACAAGACCCAGCTATTTTTTTGTTGCAATGGTCATTGTTGTGTAGCTGGCCTGGGCCAGGTTTGAACCCTCCAGCCTCAGTGTATATGGTTGGTGCCCTAACTGAACTACAGGGAACCAAGCCTGATTGTTCTTTTTTTTTTATCATGAACCTCAGCCTGGGTGTGTGTGCGTTTGTATGTGTGTGTGTGTAACTATGTAAACATTCGTTAATGATGGTCTTTTAAAATCAAGGCATGATTTCACAGCAACTAAAATAGTGTTGCAAGGAAATGGCTTAAATGAGGGGAATTGTGTGAGAGTCACCCTTATTTTACCTTTCAACATTAGATTAATCACAGGCGTGAAAACACTATCTTAATTGAGCTAAAAAAGTTCTTTGATTAAAGTGCTCTTAATAATGACTCCAATTCACTTTCTATGCGTAAATCAAACCATAGGGTGCTTGTGCTGGCGATGAGATTGATCATTCCTTTGGGTTCAGTTCACTTGTTACTAAAGCCCTCCCTGAAATATTAGGAAGAGTCAAGAAATTCTGCTCTTTCACTCATCACTAGGGTGACCAGGCGTCCCGATTTTGGCGGGACGGTCCCGCTTTTCAACAATTTGTCCCACGTCCCACCGCATTTTTAAAAAGTCCCAATTTTTGGAAAGAATGCACGAACGGTCTGGAAAACAAGAAGGGAATATACAGTTTTCGGCCGCCATATGGCTATTTCGCCAGAATATGAGTTTTATATTATTTTTGTTAATTTTATAATGTTAAACTGTAATAAATAATTGCTGAGAAGTGATTATCAAGAACTGCTTATCAA
>CAUYTI010154261.1:0-17833 GCA_963575145.1 Galago senegalensis
GGGCGCCTGTGGTCCCAGCTACTTGGGAGGCTGAGGCAAGAGACTCGCTTGAGCCCAGGAGTTGGAGGTTGCTGTGAGCTGTAATGCCATGGCACTCTACCCAGGGGGATAGCTTGAGGCTCTGTCTCAAAAAAAAAAAAATAAAACCTAGGAATTACTGCATACCACAGTAGAGCATTCTCTTACAGATTATAGTCCATATGGAACCCACGGTGGCTGGGGAGGTTCTCCATATTCACCTCATCATAGCATACCTTCTCAGGGACACTTCAGTGAGAGGTATGAGTTGTTCTTTTTATTTATACAAACATGTAAAGCACTTTAAATTTACTCATCTTTTCTTATTTTGTTTTTCTGATCAGTAATATTTTAAGGAAACAAAACTTAGAAATTTACTCCATTCTTTCTTTCTCACCAAAGGGAGAGAATATCCATGTCTGAAGTGGCCAGTCATGGAAAACCCCTTCCATCTGCTGAGAGGGAGCAGCTGCGACTAGAATTACAACAACTGAACCATCAGATTAGTCAGCAGACCCAGCTGCGTGGACTAGAGGTACTAACCTTTAGATAAGTTTTGTGTTCCCGTGTTTGAAGGGTTCTCAGAGATTTTAAACAGAGGAACTTTTGAGATACTACGAACACAAATCTTTAAGATCTGTTTCTTGGCAGTTAGTATCTAAGTATCCATTCTTCAAAGAATGGGTTCAGTCCTGGGACAATAGGAAACTTAGAATTTCTACTACCTAAGAATAGAAAACAGGTAATCTAAAATTTGCCAATAGGCACTTATATTCCCATATGGCACAACAAGTGCTTTTAGCTTCAGGATTTTTAAACATTTTTTTAAATTTCCTTTAATCCTTAGTTTTTGTGAATCTTCAATGAATAGAAGCTTAGAACTTTGACTTTAAAAACAAAAAATCCTTGGGTAATAAGCATAATAATAACACCTTTTTTTTGATATGGAGTCTCACTTTGTTACCCTCAGTAGAGTGATAGGATGTCATAGCTCACAGCAACCTCAACTTCTTGGGCTCAAGTGATCCTTTTGCCTCAACCTTCCAAGTAGTTGGGACTACGGCGGGTTCCACAGTGCCTGGCTATTTTTTTTAGTGACGGGGTCTCTCACTCTTGCTCAGCAGGTCTCTATCTCCTGAGTGCAAGCAATTCACCCACCTTGGCCTCCCAGAGTTCTAGGGTTTGCAGGCATGAGCTACTGCCCCACTACCTTTTACTGTGCCTAATAGATGGGTTAGGCAGGTGGTATTATCCACCATTTTTTATTGAAGCATATGAGTTTTCAGAAGTGAAATGTGAACCCTGTCTTTATACTCCACATTCAGTGTTCTTTCCATCACGCTGCCTGACACTTAAAAAACAGAATTGAATAATTTTCTTTTTTTTTTTTTTGAGACAGAGCCTCAAGCTGTCCCCCTGGGTAGAGTGCCGTGGCATTACAGCTCACAGCAACCTCCAACTCCTGGGCTCAAGCAAATCTCTTGCCTCCGCCTCCCAAGTAGCTGGGACCATAGGCGCCCGCCACAACATCCGGCTATTTTTTTTTTTTTTTGGTTGCAGCCGTCATTGTTGTTTTAGCAGGTCCGGGCTGGGGATTTGAACCCGCCACCTTAGGTGTACGTGGCTGGCGCCTTAGCCTGTTGAGCTATAGGCGCCCAGCCAGAATTGAATAATTTTCAAAATCCCTTAAGTGTCGCATAAGGAAACTAGGTTTTGTTTATACCATCCTTTACATGGGAACATGTTCTTTGAATATGTAAAACTAAAGACATTCTAGTGGGAAATACATTGTTCCTTTCTAGAGGAAGAAATAATACTATTAGGAAACTTAATCTTTGTCCTCTAATTCATGGCTTTTTGTTTTAAAATTCCTAATTTCTGTCCAAAAACAATATCAATATTGGCTCAGCGCCTGTGGCTCAAGCGGCTGAGGTGCCTGAGCTGGCAGGCTTGAATCCAGCCTGGGCCCGCCAAATAACAATGATGGCTGCAACCAAAAAAATAAAAAAAGAATAGCTGGGCATTGTGGCAGATGCCTGTAGTCCCAGCTACTTGGGAGGCTGAGGCAAGAGAATCCTTAAGCCCAGGAGTTGGAGGTTGCTGTGAGCGGTGATGCCATGGCACTCTACCCAGGGGGACAGCTTGAGGCTCTGTCTCAAAAAAAAAGAATATCAGTATTATCTGGAAGTTTGCCACATACTTAACTCACTATGGTTAAAAGCCCCTGAACGGGCTCGGCGCCTATGGCTCAAGCCACTAAGGCACCAGCCACAAACACCTAAGGTGGTGGGTTCGAATCCCCAGCCCGGACCTGCCAAAACAACAATGATGGCTGCAACCAAAAAATAACCAGGCACTGTGGCGGGCACCTGTGGTCCCAGCTACTTGGGAGGCTGAGGCAAGAGACTTGCTTGAGCCCAGGAGTTGGAGGTTGCTGTGAGCTGTGATGCCATGGCACTCTACCCAGGGGTATAGCTTGAGGCTCCGTCTCAAAAAAAAAAAAACAGCCCCTGAACGAATGAGGGTTTCATTGAAATAAATTATAAGATTTACTTCAGAGAAAGTTAATAAAAAAAAGAGGGAAAAGATGCACATTTACAGTTGTCTTCTTTTCCAAATAAGAAACTAAAAAGAGCAATTTAAAGCCAGGTGTGGTGACTCATACCTGTAATCCTAGCACTGTGGGAGGCTGAGGTAGAAGGATTGCTTGAGCTAGCACTCTACTCAGGCGGACAGCTTGAGGCTCTGTCTCAAAAAAAAAAAAAAAAAAAAGGATTGCTTGAGCTCAGGAGTTTGAGGTTGCTATTAGCTGGTCTGACACCTTGGCACTCAACCCTTGGGCAACAGAGTGAGATTGCCTAAAACAAAACAAAACAATTTATAACTAAAATGAAATTATTATTCACTAAATTTAAATCCCATATTTTTTGCTTTTTTTTTTAAATTCAGATGGTACTCAGAGAAACAGATGGTACCTTACAGTGGCATTATTTTTATTACATATACCTGGTTGATAAGCTACTTAAGGCTGTGTTTTGGAATTGAGCCTGGTTATTCTATGCATGGTGTGAAGTCTTTTGAGTTGTGTATGTGCTTGGCTTTATGCACTAGGCTGTTAGTAACAGGCTGGTGTTGCAGAGGGAGGCAAACACCCTGGCAGGCCAGCCACAGCCTCCACCACCACCTCCAAAATGGCCTGGAATGATCTCAAGTGAGCAGTTGAGCTTGGAACTGCACCAGGTGGAAAGGGAAATTGGGAAGAGAACCCGGGAACTGAGTATGGTAAGTGTTACAGTGGGGGAAGGTGAAATCTTTCATATTGTTGTGTTACTAAATGCATGGCTACAGAGTTTTAATTATTTAGAGCTTGTTTCTCCTTATTCCCATTTGGTATAGGTGGTTTTTTTTGTGTTAAGATTCTTTATTAATGTATAGGGAAACCAATGTAGTTAATGAAAGTTCTTAACTTTCTGATTAACATACTGATATAGAGAAGCAGATGGGATGGTCTTTACTATTTTTCAGTACCATTGTGTTATGTAAAAAGATAAACTTACCAAGTAACATTTTAGTTTTTGTAGCCTTTAAGTTATTGATGAACCACTTTTTGTTAGGAATGAGACACAACCTGCACATTCTGTCCTATGGAGCTATATCCATGAATATTCTTGGGATTTGCTTCATAGTGCACAGATGTTTTTTTTGAAAACAGAGTTTCACTATGTCACCCTCAGTAGAGTGCTGTGGCATCACAGCTCACAGCAACCTCAAACTCTTGGGCTTAAGCAATTCTCTTGCCTTAGTCCCCCTAGTAGCTGGGACTACAAGTGCCCACAACACCCAGCTATTTTTCTGTTGCAGTTGCCATTGTTGCTTACCTAGCCTGGGCTGGGTCCAAACCTGCCAGCCTCAGTATATGTGGCCAGCACCATAACCATGGTGCTATGGGCTCTGAGCCAGACATTCACTTTGGTACCCTTTTTTTCCCCTTGAGATATGCTCTTGCTCTGTCAAGAGTTCAGTGGTATCATCATAGTTCACAGCAACCTCAGACTTAGCCTCTCGGGCTCAAGCGATCCTCCTACCTCAGTCTCCCAATAGCTGGCACAGCTGGGACTACAGGTGTACACCACTATCCCCAGCTAATTTTTTCTATTTATTTATTTATTTATTTATTTTGAGACAGAGCCTCAAGCTGTCCCCCTGGGTAGAGTGCCGTGGCATTACAGCTCACAGCAACCTCCAACTCCTGGGCTCAAGCGAGTCTCCTGCCTACGCCTCCCAAGTAGCTGGGACCACAGGCGCCCGCCACAACACCCGGCTATTTTTTTTTTTTTTTGGTTGCAGCCGTCATTGTTGTCTTGGCGGGTCCGGGCTGGGGATTCGAACCCGCCACCTTAGGTGTATGTGGCTGGCACCTTAGCTGGTTGAGCTATAGGCACCGAGCCTAATATTTTTAGTAGACTGGGGAGTCTCAGTTGTGCTCAGGCTGGTCTCAAACTCCTGACCTTAAGTAGTCTTCTCACCTTACCCTCCCGGAGTGCTAGGATTATAGGCATGAACCACTGTACCTGGTCCATTTCAGTAAATTTTCAGTCTTAGAAGATTAAACCATTCTCTTGGGTTGCTTGGTATTTGACTTTTTTGTTGCATGACTTCTGTATCTTTTCTAAGCAAATAGGGTATATAGTTTTTCTACTTTCATAAGTATGTCATATATACTTATTGTACTTTGGCTTGCTTTTTCTAAGTTATTAGGATTTTAAAAGGGGGGGGGATGTTTTTTCCCCAAAGTCATTGTTTTTTTTTCTGTGAGATTTTTTTCAGGTTAGCTTTGAGGCATTCTTTCCCTTATTTTCCAGCTTAATGAGCAAGTGTTTTATACTTTATGTTTTTGTGTATTTCTCTCTTAGTCTGCCTGTTTCATTGCGCATTTTACAAAACTAAGTATGATTTCTGGATCATCAGTTTGTCTATATTATTTGTATTTGGTCTCTCTCATTAGCACCATTAAATACATAACTTGTTTTATTTTATTTCCTTCTCTTTCAAAAAGGAGAACCAGTGTTCTCTGGACATGAAAAGCAAACTGAATACAAGTAAGCAAGCAGAGAATGGACAACCAGAACCACAAAACAAAGTTCCAGCTGAGGACCTTACATTGACATTCAGGTAAAGAAAAGGAAGTTTTCATAGTCTCATTGAATTACATATAGAAAAGGAATATATATAGGCCAGGCACGGTGGCTCACACCTGTAATCCCAGCACAGTGGGGAGGCTGAAGCAGGTGGATTGCCCTGAGCTCACAGGTTCAAGACCAGCCTGAGCAAGAATGGGCCACCATCTCTAAAAATAGCTGGATGTTGTGGCGCCTGTAGTCTCATCTACTCGAGAGGCTGAGGCAAGATAATTGCTTGAGCCCAAGAGCTGGAGTTTGCTGTAAGCTATGATGGTACAGTACTCTACTGAAGGCAACAAAGTGAAACTGTCTCAAAAAAAAATAAAAGGAATAATTATATTATCTGGTCATACTGGAAGTACCACTATAAATATGATGTGATTTTTAAAAATCATTATTTTATGTACATTGAGAAAATATTTTTGCGTAAATCTAAGAGTTATAAAACTTAGATCAACTACCTAACGTGAAATTTTCTGGTTACATTTGCTTCTGTCCTTTGTTTCATAATTTATTTTAAATGTAGCCATTTATCTTTAAATTATGAAGGAAATACAGTAGAACCTTAAATTGACTAATTTTCATAGATTAGACATGCACCACAGGTACATATCAGTACCAAAGGCCTAGTTCCTGTGCTGACCACCTCCATATGTTGCCCAGTTTGTTACAGTTCCTTAGGTGGTCGATTGACAGAGGTTCTATTATATCTGCTTAAAGTAAAAAAAGAAAAACAGAAAATAAAAGCCCCCAATCTTAAATATGTTATATTTAAAAAAAAGCTGTAGAAAATTAAAAATTTTAGCAAAGGGTAAATTTTTTTTTTTTTTTTTTTGAGACAGAGCCTCAAGCTACCCTCCTGGGTAGAGTGCCGTGGCACCATAGCTCATAGCAACCTCCAACTCCTGGGCTCAAGCGAGTCTCCTGCCTCAGCCTCTGAAGTAGCTGGGATCACAGGCGCCCACCACAACGCCCGGCTATTTTTAGGTTGCAGCCGTCATTGTTGTTATGGCAGGCCTGGGATGGATTCGAACCTGCCACCTTAGGTGTATGTGGCTGGCGCCTTAGCCACTTGAGCCATAAGCGCTGAGCCAGCAAAGGGTAAATTTAAAAATCACTTATAATTTCAATACCCAGAGATAATTAACATTAACATCTTAGTGTGTATCTTCTCAGTCTTTTTAAAGTATGTGGGCATTTGTGGTATTTAGCCACTTGCTGATTTTTACAGACCCACTACTCTAGGTTTTAGTTTAGTCTATCCTATATTCTTCTATAGGTGTGGAAGGGTACATATCAACTACGGTGAACAACCCTGCAATAAATAATATTATAATCAGCTCCTTCTTTGCACATCCTTAATTATTTTTGAGGATATTTTGTGTCTTTTGAATGTAGAGTCCTGAGTTGCCCGCCTGATGATGTGCAATGAGAATTTCTAATGTCTATTGATTTCAAGCTTAGGTTTTGGCTCGGCGCCTGTGGGTCAAGTGGCTAAGGCACCAGCCATATACACCTAAGGTGGCGGTTCGAATCCAGCTCAGGCCTGCCAAACAATAGTGATGGCTACAACCAAAATAAAAATGGCCGGGCATTGTGGCAGGCACCTGTGGTCCCACCTACTTGGGAGGCGGAGACTTGGGAGGCGGAGGTAGGAGACTTGCTTGAGCCCAGGAGTTGGAGGTTGCTGTGAGGTGTGATGCCACTGCACTCTACCCAGGGGGACAGCTTGAGGCTCTGTCTCAAAAAAAAAAAAAAAAGAAGCTTAGGTTTTGGCTATTTTAAATCCATACATTATGCTGAGCTCAAAATTGTTTCTTATCCTAGTAAATAAGCTAAATTAGGAGTCAGTACTTTTTCTTAAAGGCCAGATAGTAAATATTTTAAGGTATGTCTTTATTACAACTCTCAACTCTGCCCTATGGTATGAAAGCAGCAACAGAAAATATGTTAAATAAATAGGCAGGCCTATGTTCCAATAAAACTTTTTATAAAAATAGGCAACCAGCAAGCCAGACGGATGCCTATAATCTCAACACTTTGGGAGCTTAAGGCCAGAAATTTGAGATGACCAGCCTGGGCAACATGGAGAGACCCCATCTGCTTTTTAAAAAAATTAGCTAGGTGTAGTAATGTACACTTAGGTCCTAGCTACTTGGGATCTGAGGACTGAGGCAAGAGCCTAGGAGTTCAAGGCTTCAGTGAAAAATGATCATATTACTGCACTCCATCCAGGTTGACAGAAGGAGACCTTGTCTCTGAAAATAAAAATAGGCTCAGCACCTGTGGCTCAAGTGGCTAAGGTGCCAGCCACATACACCTAAGGTGGCGGGTTCTAATTTGGCCCAGGCCCGCCAAACAACAATGATGGCTACAACCAAAAAATAGCCAGGTGTTGTGCGGGCGCCTATGGTTCCAGCTACTTGGGAGGCAGAGGCGGGAGACTCACTTGAGCCCAGGAGTTGGAGGTTGCTGTGAGCTGTAATGCCATGGCACTCTACCCAGGGGAACAGCTTGAGGCTCTGTCTCAAAAAAATAAATAAAATAAATAAAAAATAATAGGCAACTGGCTAGCTTTAGTTATATATACCCTATGCTAAAACAGATGAGAAGCTATAAATTAAAATTTGAAAGCCATGTGTATGTTTTCCCATAGTACTAAATGATAGGCCCTTGTTTATTTTATTCTGCTAATAAGTCACTTTTCTCTTTTATTAAAATTCCAACTACATTTTTTTAAATGTTAACAGTGATGTACCAAATGGATCAGCCTTGACACAAGAGAATATCAGCCTCCTATCAAACAAGACCAGCTCTCTGAACCTGTCGGAGGACCCGGAGGGAGGAGGAGATAACAATGACTCCCAGAAATCAGGAGTTACTCCCAGTTCTGCTCCCTAAACTATGAGGAGTTGTACTTTTATCTTCTGCTCCTAAACAATTTGTAGGGCATAGGGGTAGGAAAATGGATAACTTCTAAACTTTTTTTCTAAGAGTGGTCAGAGAAATCCAGGAAATGTACCAGAGGCAATGTGCACAAACACCACTACTAAAAACAAACCCTGCACATAGTTCACATTAATGCATTTTTTTAATTTAAAGAAAAAGAAAATTAGCAGTATCTGCAAGCAATTCAGATTAAATTTGTTTTTGTTCTGTGAATGAACTTTATTTTAATAACTTTGGACGCCTTGGATCCAGGGCTTTAAAAAAAAGAAGATATTATATATACACTCTGTTTGATTAATTGTATGATCTTAATGAAGTAGGTTTTTCTTGTATTTTGGTATTATTACATACCCAGTGTATAATTCCCTACCCCCAATCCTTCCAACTCTCACCACCCCATAAACTTAAAACAGACAAAAAGCATCAGCCCTTCTGAGAATTCTGTGGTGCTTGAGAAACAAAGAGACAACAATGGACTGAGTTATTAGAAAATGTGCAGCAAACCAACTTTTCCCAGAATTTTTTTCTTTCTGGATCACTAGCTTCATGGATAGATATATTTTTCTTATGACATTGAAGTGTTTTTTAGGAGAGTTTTAATTCTTATTTTCAACTTTTCAGAGAAATAATTACAATTTTTCAAGTCCCCATTTCCATATTAAGGATCTTTTGTATTCTCTTAATGTCATGAGAAAGCCGATTTCTGTGTTTGATTAGATTTGAAGGGAGATAACTTTAAGAATGAACTTAATTAGCACTGAAAATCCATGGTTGGTGTATTGCCTGCGTTCAACTGATGGCTAGAAATTTGGAGCTGTGCTTTCCAAATTAAACTTTTGCTGAAAACAGAATGCTCAAAAACCAGGACAGTTAAACCATGTCATAAAACTGCAGTACTTCATTTGACCATAACAGTGAACAAAGCAACATTATTTTGAATGAGTGTTTTTATTTTACTCTCAAAACCTAGAAGTATAAAATAGAATCCCTCTATACTACAGCCCCTGGTTTTAAAGAGATTTGCAAATACGAACTGCTTGAGTCTGACACATAGTTTATGAATTGATTACTTGTTGCTACTTAAACTCATCAGCATAAGTACGTAGGAAATACCTTGGCATCAGTTTTTGTAGACTTGGCTTTCCAATATTGAAAATGTTAATTCTTGAGAATTTTGAAAAGAGGAAGGCCTTTTTTATTATTTAATTCTGCTGCACATATTCTGATGCCACGTGTCTCTGCTTAAATAAGGCCCTGTAAAACATGTTTAGTGGGGATCATTTTATATAGTTCCCTTCTCCATCCCTCTATATTCTAGATTATTTTCAGTTTCTCTCTCTGGATTATACTACTAAATCAGAAAGCACTGGTTATGTAATAAGTTACTGCATTGCTTTGGTTGGGTAAAAACAAGAGTTTATATTTTTCTTGTTTCTTATTTTCTTAACCCTTAACTCCTGCTGAGGTCATAACCTCAGTCTAAGCTCTGTGTCCATCATACTGTTAACTGAAACAAATGGGGGTGGGAGTGGGAAGGGTAATACAGTCCTGCCATTGCCTACCAGTAGGAGAGTCCAAACAGAACACTCTTTTGAGTAGCAATTATTTAATTTGCCCAGTCAAGGCACCATGTTTATATACTATTTCACATTGAATTTGATTATGCCCTACAGACCTGGCTGGTCAAGGATTTGATATACACATATTGGCTTGGGATTCGAGCTTTCTTTTTTATTTAAATAAAAATTTATATATATATTATATATATACATATATACATAGCTATATCTGTATATATATTGGGTATGTTTTAAGGATTTTTTCGCATGAGCGCAGCTGTTGCGATAAAATGACTGATTGGGAAGTGGAAGCACTGAATGAAGGTGAGGCATTTTTTCAGTTGATATGTACATTTTCCTTCTTTTTTCTAAATACGCTTTTGTGTTTTTTTTAATTGCTTATGTTTTTTTTTTCTTTTGCTTAAAACCCTCCTACATTTATGCTTTAAATTCTTATTGTTTATTGGGAGAAGGAAAGAAACTTTTGTATGTCTGGCAGAGTCCCAAGATTTTTTATTTCTCTGCTATTCTAACAATAAAAGGCAATATTGTTAGCCTCCAACCTTCTGTAGGCAGACTTGGGCAGATCTTACTTTTTTGGATGTGTCACATTATTCTAAATGTTGGAAGCACTTTGGAACTCAGAGTGATTGACTTTGTTGATGTTTAGCATGAAAGTGAAGTTTCATTTTGGGTATCTATTGATGAAATCCCTAATATCAATTTTTGTTACACTTGTTCATATTCTACCTTCAGGTACACTCGTTCTTGCTTGCACCATTTTGATTTTGTGACATAGAGCAGAACAGGGATTAATTCATGTCGTATTACTTTTCTGAACAAAACCAGAAAAGCCACTGTGTAGATGTCTTTCTCTTTTTATGCATTTTCTTTGGGGGGAAAATATCCCTAAATTGTATCCTGAATTCTAGTTGTATTCCTCCAAGGGTTCACACTGTAGAAATAACCTGGTTGGATAGAAAGGCAGAAGAATACTATATTATCCCAGTGTGCCTATAATTTATCTATTTTAAATTGATCATTCTGCCTTACCTAATGGAAATTTTTGCAGCTTTCCTAGTGTTCACCAGTAGATTTAAGAATTTGCTAAAACCCCCAAACTATTTTTTTTTCCTTTTCTCTGTTATATGATCAGCCTATAAGCGCAAACAGCCTGTTTGGCATAACTATTGGACTCTTTAATTGTCTTTCTTCTTTTTTTTTATCAAAATCTAAAAGGTAGTGATTTTTTTTCTGCTTTCTAAATTTTGTTTCCTTAGAGACAGTTGAGAAATGAAACCAATAAAATGGAAAATACTGTTTTTATGCTTTCTACTTATTAAAATGTTAATTTCTTCTGAAGATGACTTTGTTTTTCACTGAATTCAAAAGCAAGAATTAGATATCTCAGATGAACATGAACACTTTTGAAAGGGTTAAAGGTAGGAGTAATAAACATTGTGTTTACTCTTACTTAAATAATAGGCCCAGATTTTATCATAGTGAGGATTTTAAGTACTTTGACTTATTCTTTGTTCAAGAGGTTTCTAGAAAAAGGTGGAAGAACTGAAAATAAGGCATCTAAATTTAGTTTCCTGTTTTACATGTAGTTCTTTTGTTTAATTTATAGATACTATCACAAAATAAGACCATTAACTGTTCTTGTATAATTTACAGAGGCTGAAGTGACCAAAGATCCACTTCTTAACACTTTTCTAATTAAAGGAAAAATTAGTTATAGCATAGATTTCTAATAATATTATTCAAATAGTAATAGACACTATTCCTAATGCCAACTACAAATACTCAGCTACTCAGAATGTATAAAAATTTGCTTGATACAGCATTAATGTGAGGTGATTCCCTTCTCCCATCTTATTTCCCTTCCCTTCTCCTATTCTTGCCCATGTATTTACTTTTTTTGCCTAAAAGACAGAAAATCAATATGATTTCTCATCTGCTACGTTGATTATATAACTCCATCAGACTTTCCATAGGTCTTCAGGTTTTAAGCTCAAAGTTTAATCATAAGTTTTTCCATGAATGTCTTTTTTTTTTCTGGCCCTTTTTCATCCTACAGTTCCCCCTTGACTTACCCACTGCCCTCCCCAATCTGCAACAGTGACAGTTTGCTGCCTCAAAACAGAGCATTCAAATGAATTCGCTTAGCCAATAACTTCTGTGAAGTTGCCTTTTCTAATGGTGTTATTACTCAGTGATGCACAAATGTGGTATTTGCCCTACTGGTAGGCAAACAAAGGTCTGGTTAAGAATGATAACCTGCTGTTTTCTTCAAAGGAGAGCCAAAGACTTGTGCTTTACTCTGTTTTGGTTTTGGGGGAAGTTGTAGCCATTTTGATCGTGAACTTTTTAGTATTTGTGAGTTGATTGTACTGTGTAAGTAGATATATCTAAAGTTAACTATTAAAGTTAGCTAGCCTTATAAAATGTAAAAGTAATGGAAATCCGTCAGTTTCTCTTAACCAGTAAATATCATCTTTTCTAATACTGTGTATAAACATTTGTTCCCTCACCCCTTGCTTTTTTTGAGATTACCTTGTTGTGATACATCTTCTGTGTTTTTATGGGTTTTTTTTCCCTTGTGCCTAAAGGACAATCTGCTATCTCTGTGATCAAGTCATGAGTCTGGATGATAGAATTCATGAGCATATGACTGGTGAGAAATTATTAACAGTAATCAGTACATGTTCAGATTATGTTAACTTTCAGAGAAAAATGTTCCTTTTACTAAAGAAGTATTAAGTTGCTGGTACTTACATACAAATGGTGGTGCAGAGCAATCTTACCATCATCTCTGTGTAAAAAAACAACTAATAATTTATAGTTCATTAAAAAGAATGGCCCAATTTTTAGGAGAAATTCATAACCTGCTTGGAAATTAACTGCAGTGTTTACTAAATTTGGTGATACACGGTTATAGTGTTGCAAGGTGATCTGATCTCTTTCTGAAAAATTTGCTCATCCTTTTGTTTAAAATTGGATAGAACTATTAAATTAAAGCAAATTGTACTTTCATTGTTAAGGATTGAACAAGCAAGCAGTCTACCACTGTCAAATCATTTTACCTGAGTACCCCTTTTACTGATCCACATTCATACCTTTCTACCTTTGACAGCAGTGATTTTTATATTTATTGCTTCAGCTCAGCTTTATGAAATTTTCCTGCTGAAATAACTTAATGAGAGTTGTAGGTGGATTGCAGTTAATATTTTTAAAATTTCTCAATTTAGCTTTTATGAGCCACTTCAAAAAGAAAGCTTTTTTTTTTGGTCAAAAGGTACTATTATAGTAAATACAACTTAAGATTTGGATTTTAAAGGTGTTATTTCTAACTGCTAAAGAAGTTTTCACAAGTAATAGATTCTAATTGATAAGAAATACTAGCTATATTAATAAAGAATAAGAAACTGCTACCACCAGGAGTAAGTTATACCTTTTAATAATAAGTGTGTTTTAATACTGCACTGAACAAGTGGGTAAAGAGTCCTTTGAAGTCCTGTTGTGATAAAGGAACTTACCTCACCACTGGAATCCTTGTTTTCAGAGCCTCTGGATTTTCAGCCAAACACTGAATTTCCCCTAAATTTCATCCCTGCGCAAAACATCCTTAGAATAACAACCTTTATTTTCACCAGAAAATAAGGCATAATAACCCAAGGGGAGAAACTTAAACCTCAAGATAACATTACGTCCAAAAATGTGTATTTAGGAAAATAAAATCCTGTGGAGTTTGTTGTCCTAATGTATATTGTATACTAGATTAAGTGACTTCTTATATTAAGGTCTCACTCTTTCTGCTTGTTTTTTGTTTGTTTTTGTTTTTTTACTCTAAGCAGGCAGAGCTCACAAGTCTTTGGCATCCATTTAGGTTATACACTCAGAGTCATCTTATAACTGGAAACTGTCAAGTGGTCCCCCACCTCAGTGTATGAAAGGGTCAAGAAAAGGATGGAAACAAACTATTAAGTGGATAATTGGTTGCCTGAAATTTTTTTTTTTTTTTTTTTTGGTGTGATGGTTTTAAATGGCCGTTTCTTAGTTTCATTTCTCTCTCCATTGATTGGCTGCCATTCCCACAGTGATACCTGAACTGCTCAGTAAATTTCTGACTTAGAGTCATTCAAAGCTTTTGCTTACCATTTTTACATCCTCTGTCCAACTAAGACCCTGTCCTTAGAGTTAGTTTTTCCAAATGTATTGTTGCCTGAATTTTCATACTTTCCCCCTTTCATCCTTTCTCTTCTTCCCACTTCCTGGGAAGGAAGGGAACCTGAAAATTGTTCAATTTTATTCATTGGTCCATGGACCTCATTATCTTATTTGTGATGAATCTATGACTTTTTGGAAAAAGTGAATGAAGGTAATGAGCCAAACCTTTGACCCACTTCAGCGTTTTCCAGTTGTGAGATTCCTCTGTGTGTGTGTGTGGTCTCTTCCCCTTGGTATCCCTGCTGTCCTTTTTCCCTGACTATGGTCAATTTGGTCTTTAGGCTCATACCAGTCTCCTGAGACATTCTGCAGTCATTATCACCTTTTTGGGTGGATTTTATTTTGTTTTTGTTTTGTTTTGTTTTGTTTGGTTGGTTGGTTGTTTTTAAATAACTTTTTAACATTGATGCATATTTGCTTGGGATAGAGCTTATGTAATTTACCAATCGTATTGATTGTATGTGATTGTGCCCTGCAGAGGTATATTTAACAAAACAAAAATAATCTAGGTTAATAAAGGAGCCATGAGATTTGAGTCAGATTTTAAGTGACTTTATGAAATCACTTACAGTTTTGGATAGTGAGAATTTGTATCTTCTGTTCTTATAAATCAGTGCTAGACAGAATACCATTTTTTAAGAAGTTGTCTTGCATTTCTGTTTTTTTTAATTGCCCCCATTCTCTATTCTTTCTTACTTGCCTCACCCATTTAGAATTAAAATATATTCAGCCTTAAAGTTACATCTGATTTTTAAATTGCTGAATTTTGTGAAATGTTACTTTCCTTGTGAGGGAAAAAGTGAAGACAAATATAGATAATAGGTTGGAATTTCACAAGCTGTGAATAATTCCCTTGGATCTGACAAACTGTGAAATCTTATTTGAAGTCTATCTCTTGACAGTCCTTTTGGAATAGGAAAAAGAACCCTATTTGAAATGGACTATTTGCCTCTCGTTTTTAATC
Organism: Galago senegalensis; assembly: GCA_963575145.1. Lineage (NCBI taxonomy): Eukaryota > Metazoa > Chordata > Mammalia > Primates > Galagidae > Galago > Galago senegalensis. Next base: position 14,901 of record CAUYTI010154261.1, read on the forward strand.
TGTTTACTATTAAGATTTTTAAGCAACCTTCAAAGGTAGTGAGGTAGAAAAAGAGAAAGAATAGTAAAGAGGTAAGTAGGGCAACAGGATTCTGGATCTGAATAAGTACATCTTCCACTGGTTGCAGGTTTTTGAGATTAGGACCATGTTTTTCAATTTTGTATTATTTGTGTGCATGTTGTTTATATCAGATATGCCACATTTTGTTAAAATGCTGTTCCCTTTCTTTGTTACCTTGGAAACTGACTCAGCCTCATGTTGCTCCTAATTAGTGTTTAAGTCTCCCATAAGTTGCAGATAAAAGGATTTATTTTAACAAGTAGAAGGAGGTGATTCACCTTTTGGATTGTAAATATATGAAAATGTCTACAAGGTCTTTATCTGCTTTCTGTCAGCATTTATATTAAATGATAAATTAATGAAGAATGTGTAGTCTTTTTTGTGAATGAGTCTGTGCCATCTTATTCTAACCTTATTCTTACACCTTTTTGATAGAGGGGTTTTTTTAGGTGAAATATAAAGAAGAGGCTAATATGCGTGTAATAGTAGCCAATTTTGTGTAGGCATCATAGGAATGAATATACTACACTCCAAATTCGTTTTTTGTATACAGTGATTGCAGAGTGAAGATGGTGGTTCTGAAATACTAGCATCAGTATTCAATGAGACTCTGGCTGTGTCTTTCCATTTTTACTGACTTCTCCTAGTTGTCCTGAAATCCCCATTCATTAGTCATTCCTGGCAGTTAGTGGATAAGTGTAAGTTTATTGTCTTTTAGAAACCAATAAATAATAGTTCAATGGCACAAAGAAGACAACTTGAAAGAAATTTAAGAAATACAAAAATCAAGTGTAATGGACTTTATTTGATCCTGTTTTCAACAAAACAAATATAAAGGACATTTTTATATTAGTCAGGAAATTTTATTAAGTATTGGGGTATTAGATAATACAAAGGAACAATGTTTTTGTTCAGTGTGAAATAGCAACAGGGTTATGTAAGAAAAAACCCTCACTATGTTGCCCTTGGTAGAGTGCTGTAGCATCACAACTCACAGCAACCTCAAACTCTTGGGTCTTGCCTCAGCCTCCCGAGTAGCAGGGACTACAGGCACCTGCCACAACACCCAGCTATGTTTTTGTTGCAGTTGTTTAGCTGGCCCGGGCCAGGTTCGAACCTGCCATCCTCGGTGTATGTGGCTGGCACCGTAACCACATGCTATGGGCGTCGAGCCAAAAGCCCATATTTTTAAAAGACACATAACTGACAATGACTGGAATTTCCTTTAAAATAATAACTATTTTTAAAATAATAATACATTACCAAGGTAGGTTATTTTGTCATCCTGCCAAAAGTTAGCAATTAGATGCCATGGGAAAGGGCCATAGTAAAGAAATTCTAGAGGGTATGAGAGATGGTAATTGCTGCTGGCATCCCTGAATGATTATGAAACCTAGAGTGGGAACTCCAAAACCAGACCTATCATCTTTATCTCTTACCTTGGTCTACTCCTAATTACAAGTAATTGGGTACTTACTTTCTCATCCCTTAGGCTGCAGCTCACAAAGACTAATTTGAATGTTTCTTGTATGCATTAGTCCTTCAATCCCAATAACCAGCTTGTCTTCAATAATCAATTAGTAAATCCCTTTGCCTTCCTGCTAGGTGACTCATTCAGTTAATGGAACACCTTTATTTGGACACTTAGCATATAAAAAGTAAACTTGCCAACTATTCACTGAACACCCACTAGCAGTACTTACTAATTTATGGAGTACTCTCCATATTTATAACACTTCAGGGGACAGTCAGGAGTTAAAAAGAATTATCTCTGCGGTGGCTCATGGCTATAATCCTAGAACTCTGCAGGGCCGAGGTCAGTTGTATTGCCTGAGCTCAGGAGTTTGAGACCAGCCTGAGCTAGAGAGAGACCCCATCTCTAAAACTAGCCAGGCATTGTGGCAGGCACCTATAATCCCAAGCTACTGGAGAGGCTGAGGGAAGAGAATTGCTTGAACCCAAGAGTTTGAGGTTGTGAGTGATGACACTATGGCACTCTACCAAGAGCAAAAATGAGACTCTCAAAAAAAAGAAAAAACTATCTCTACTCTAAGGATCTGTGATTACAGAATTTTAAGATAGTTAAAAATCAATAGCAAGGCATGAAACAGAATTATCAAAGACAATTCAACCACAATTGTCTTCAAAGAGAAGAGCAAGGAGCTATGAGACTGCCAGGAAGACAATCTTGCCTGGCTTGCCAGGCTTCCCAGAGGAAGTTACCTTGAAGGTAAGATTTGAACAGTCAAGGGACAGTATGAAAGGGGTGTTGAAGACATAAGACTCCTGCTCAAAGAAAATAGAACGTGGGCTTTTTTTTTTTTTTTTGAGACCAAGTCTCACTCTGTTGCCCTGGGGTTATCATCATAGCTCACATCAACCTCAAACTCTCGGCCTCAAGCGATCCTCTTGTCTCAACCTCCTGAATAGTTGGGACTACAGGCACCACAGTGCCCAGCTTTTTTTTTTTTGTTTTGGAGACAGGGTCTCTTGCTTGTCTCAGACTCCTGAACTCAGTCTCACTCACCTCGGCCTCTCAGAATGCTAGGATTACAGGCATGAGCCATGTCGCCCAGCCTAGAATGTGTGAATTTTCTGCAGAAAGAGAGTCTGAATTGTGGAAACTGGAAGGTCATTGGAGCTAGAGTAGGAGTGAGTGGGTAGCTTGAGATGAGGTGTAAAGCAAAGCAAAAACAGGCGAAGTTATGTGGATCAAGGACAATAGACACTTTCCCACACAAGTTCTCAGCCCCTCCCTATTTTCTCATGCACTCCCAATCGCATATCGGGCCCTAAGACCTGGAGGCAGTACTCAGTCCCTCCCCATACCAGCGCCGAAAGTAACCGCTTTAAAAATTTTCTCAGGCAAAGAA
>CAUYTI010154263.1:0-27051 GCA_963575145.1 Galago senegalensis
CCCAGCTACTTGGGAGGCGGAGGCAAGAGACTCGCTTGAGCCCAAGAGTTGGAGGTTGCTGTGAGCTGTAATGCCACGGCACTCTACCCAGGGGGACAGCTTGAGGCTCTGTCTCAAAAAAAAAAAAAAAAAAAAAAAGAAATGTTTATTGCTAATTTTTTGAAATCTTAATTCATTAGTCCGTACAACACTTACCCTAAAATCATTCTTAAATTTCTTTAAATCGTCAATCTGTTTTCTATGTTCAGAAACAACTGGTGATATACCTGTAAAATTAAGAACTGTTAGATACAGATGTATTTATAAACTTTAACTTAAAATTATTTTAATATGGATATTAGAAATGATAAGGTGGCTTGGCACCTGTGGCTCAAGTGGCTAAGGCACCAGCCACATACACCTGGGCTGGCAGGTTCAATTCTAGCCTGAGCTTGCCAAACAATAATGATGGCTGCAACCAAAAAATAGCTGGGCGTTGTGGCAGGCGCCTATAGTCTCAGCAACTTGGGAGGCTAAGGCAAGAGAATCGTCCTAGCCCAAGAGCTGTGACGCCACAGCACTCTACTGAGGGCAACAAAGTGAGACTCTGTCTCAAATATAAAACAACAACAAAAAAACCCCAAAAGACTATGGGCACTGGCCCCATGCACCGAGGGTGGTGGGTTCAAATCCCGCCCTAGCTGAACTGCAACAAAAAAATAGCCAGGCGTTGTGGCAGGCGTCTGTAGTCCCAGCTGCTCGGGAGGCTGAGGCAGGAGAATCGCCTAAGCCTAGGAGTTGCAGGTTAGAGGTTGCTGTGAGCTGTGTGATGCCATGGCACTCTACCAAGGGTGATAAAGTGAGACTCTGTCTCAAAAAAAAATTAGAAATGATAAGATGCATTATCAAAAAAATTATAATTTCAAATACTCATTTTGGATTTTGCATTTGTAAAACTGCACATTTATATATCCATACAAGAAAGTATTGAACAAAAATATTCTGTACTGGGCTGTTCTGTACTGTAATAAAATTAGACATTACTCTTCGTATTTCTATAGCTAGGCCTCTTAAAGACTCTTTAAAACTCTAACCTTTATTTTCAGCTTTTGAGAAGCTAGGTGATGTTTCAGTGGGTTTAATATTTTCTTTATTCCCTGCAGGAGAGTTCTGCCTCTGATCTTGAAGCCTGGAATCTTTAGCTAGAAAATAGTTTTTTAAAAAAATTCAATCAGTTAGAAGTTAGACAAGCAAAATGGGAAAACAATGAATAGTAATTTTGATTTCCTATGTTTCTGAAAAAGAATATTTTCATTCAAACAAATTACTACAACACAATAATTTTCTTTATATAGGTATTTGAAACTCAACAGTGTTAGTTTTCATAACACCAGACATGATATATATTAAATTAGTGGTATTAAATAACTAACTTCATGTACACAAAACTATTAAATGTGTATTCAAAATACCTATCTATATGAGCAAAAATCATATAAAAATTTTAGTAAACCTCTAATTCTCAACTTCACAAATGACACTATGGATCTAGAAGCTGTTTCTTACATACCCTCAATAGATGGGGTAACAGCTCTGTTAGATGCAGGACTAGCAGGTGTAGGAGATGCAGCTGGAAGAGGCACGGCAACAGCTTCAGTTGGAATAATTCCAGCTTGGGGAGAAGCAAGAACTGGCCCACTGGGAGTATTTCCAATACTGTTCTGTCTGGGTGACCTGGGTCTGTGAGTTTTAGGGGATAATCGTGGAACTAGAAAAAAGGGAAATTTTATTTATTACATTCTTAGCTCAAATGTCACTTCCTCAAATAGGATTCTTTGAAGCTCTATACAAAATATGACCAGGCACAGTGGTTCTTGCCTGTAATCCCTGTACTTGGGAGGTTGAGATGGGAAGATCCTTTGAGCTCAGGGGTTTGAAAATAGCCTGAGCAATGTAGCAAGACCCTATTTCTACAAAGAGAAAAAAAAAGAAGGGGAGGAAGAAAGAGGGGAGGGGGAGGGGAAGGGAAGGGGGAGGGAAAGGAAAAAAAAGAAAGAAAATTAGCTTGGTTTGGTGGTATAAGCCTGTATAGCAGAGGTCCTCCAACTTTTTAAACAGGGGGCCAGTTCACTGTCCCTCAGACCATTGGAGGGCCAGACTGCGGGCCCGGGGATGAGTCGGCTGTTAAGCAGGACAGGCAGCAGCGGCAAAAACACCTGGTGGGCCCAATAAATGTCCTCGGAGGGCCACATGTGGCCTGTGGGCCATAGTTGGAGGATGCCTGCTGTATAGTATCAGCTACTCAGGAGCCTGAGTCAAGAGGATCGCTTGAGCCCAGTTCAGAAGTTTAAGGTTGCAGTAAGCTGTTAACACAACACTACACTCTAGCCCAGTGGTTCTCAACCTTCCTAATGCTGTGGCCCTTTAATACAGTTCCTGTAGGTCACAACCCACAGGTTGAGAACTCCTGCATCTAGCCTGGGCAAAAGAAAAAAATTACAACACCAATAATTTTCTTTATATAGGTATTTCCCTAAGAAAAGGAAAGAAAAACAGATAAGACAGGAACACAGAAAATTATGTTTAAAAAAAAAAGCAGAGGCCTGGCATGGTAACTCATGCTTGTAATCCCAGCACTTTGAGAGGATAAGGGTTAAGAGCTTGAGCCCAGGAGTTCAAAGTTGCAGTGAGCTGTGATCACACCACTGCTCTCCAGACTGGGCAACAGAGACTCTGCCCCATCCCCCAAATTCCTCTTCAGTTCCCTTACCCTTTTATCAATCATCTTGTTTGCCTTTTTTTTTTTTTTGAGACCAAGTCTCATTTTGTCCCCCTTGTAGAGTGCCATGGCACCGTAATTCACGGCAATGTCCAATTCTTGGGCACAAGCAATTCTCTTGCCACAGCCGCCCAAGTAGCTGGGACTACAGGCACCCGCCACAATGCCCATCTATTTTTAAAAGACAGGGTCTCCCTCTTGCTCAGGCTGTCTCAAACCTGTGAGCTCAGGGCAATCCATACACCTAGGTCACCCAGAGTGCTAGGATTATAGGCGTGAGCCACCCGCTCAGCCAACTTTTTTTTTTTTTTTTTGAGACGGAGCCTCAAGCTATCCCCCTGGGTAGAGTGCCATGGCATCATGCTCACAGCAACCTCCAACTTCTGGGTTCAAGCGAGTCTCCTGCCTCAGCCTCCCAAGTAGCTGGGACTACAGGTGCCCGCCACAACGCCCAGCCATTTTTTGGTTGCAGCCATCATTGTTGTTTGGCGGGTCCGGGCTGGGGATTCGAACCCGCCACCTTAGGTGTATGTGGCTGGCGCCCCAGCCGCTTGAGCCACAGGCGCCAAGCCAACTTTTTTTTTTTTTTAAGAAGACAGAGACTGCTCTGTTGCTCAGGCTAAAGTACAGTATCATTATAGCTTACTGTAACCTCAATCTCTTAAACTCAAATGATCCTCCTGTTTCAGCCTTCAGAGTAGCTGGGACTACAGTTTAGTACCACCACACCTAGCTAATTTCTTTTATTATTTTCCATAGACACGTAGCCTGGCTATGTTGCTCAGGCTGGTCTCAAATTCATGGGCTCAAGTGACCCTCCTTCCTCGGCCTCCCAAAGTGCTGGGATTACAGGCCAGAGCCACTGCACGTGGCTCCATCACCCTGTTTTCTTTTTGAAAGTCCTAGGATTAAAAACTAAACAACAACAGAAAGTCCTAAGAATAGTGGTAAGAGAGAACACCAGAATCTGAGGAACAATAACAGTAGATAATACAACTATGGTTTTCCCTCCTAACTAAATGCATTCATTCTAAAATGCAGTATTTTCAATGAAGTTGGAAAAAGGATTCCCTAAGGCAGAATAAATGCCACTTTTTAATAAACATATTCCATACTAAAAAGCTGAACTGATTAAATTGATTATTTCTCTTAAAAGGGAGATGTGTAAGAAATAGACTTATCTCTCCTTATTCTAATAATACACTAAAATAGCATTAGGCACCTTGTAGCACATCCTATGTGTTCTTTTTTGCAACATCGAGATCCCCTACAGTAAATAAGGAGATCAGGACCCAAATTGGCCCAAAGGATAAGATAATACAAAAAGGGGTTGATGTTCTTGATGTCAAAGGAAGCATCCAATAAATTTTATATACTATTATAAACCTATTTGCAAAGCTCAACTTCAAAAGTTTAGAGAAAACAGTTCAATATATTTCATTTCAGTGTTTTGTTTTTTTTTATAAACCACAAAGGAAACTATTATCGAACAATTATCATTTTTCCAATTAGTATAAAGAGTAAACCTGTAACACTACTCTGGGTGTGTCCCTAACAACTTTGTGCCTAACAACTAGAAATTCCTTTCAAGAACATATAGTATATGGTAATAGAACAGCTGAAGGTGATTTTTTAAATTTCTATTTTTATGTTAGATTTAAAAAGAATTGAAGACCAAGAAAAAAGTACAAAGTAAAAAGGAATTATAGTACAATTACATGAAAATGAACAGACAATATAAACAAACTAAAAACAGACAGTAACAGAGCTGGATTTTAAAATTATTTTTTGGCTTAAACTTAAGTTTCAAGACCTAGTTTCTTTTAAAGATTCAATGGACTGACTAAAATGGAGTAAGACCAATAAAAAAATATTGTGTGTTTTAGCTCTCTAGTTATTAAGTACTGACTAATAAAGTAGCAAAAAGAGTCTTAGCCTAATTGTAAAATCTTGTCAAAGTATAATTTTCATATTTTTACAGCTGTTGATGACATATGCCTCATGCTCATCACAGACAAAACTTGACCCCTAATTTGTGTTTGATATCCCTTATAAGGGAAATGTAATCAAGAATTAGTACCACACACAGATGCTACAAAAACACTGTACTATTATAAGCCAAAAATAAATATTTATATAATAAACCAATGAACAAAACTGTTAAAAAGATAGGCAATATAATCCCTCAAAATATTGTTACGTATTGTATTTATACTTTAGAAAACTACAAAGTATATTCATATTTATGAACCTTGTAAGAATTTCAATCAAGAGCCCATAAAGTAGATTAGACAAGAACTATTTTACTCTCCAAGAAAACTAAAATTTAGAATGATTGCATTACTTGCTTTAATATAGGATGAATAAATGGTAGAACCAAGAAAAAAAAATCTAGGTTTCCCAATAACTAGTTATTCCACTATCTGTAATATACATGTTAAGTTTTACTTTACCATTTCCTCCCAAATTGTTCACATTATTTCTACACTTCCTCAAACAGAACTTAATTAAGCTCAGCATTCTTTTACATCTAGTAATAATCACAAAATGCACACTATCATTATGCCCAAGTGGTACCTACCACCACTGACCACTGATGACCATGTTCCCCCCGAGGGACTGGTCCTTGCCACTGGAGGAGTAGCTGCTTCACTTGGTGGGTTGTGTGATACAAATTCTAAGCCACTGGAAATGGAACCCCTCCCGGCAGAAACTCTGTGATTTCGAGGGTGTCGCTGGGCCTTTGGGGACATCCTAGGAGGCCCTAAGAAAGAAACAGTGAATATCATATAAATGCCACTCTGTCCGTCAATACTATTTTTCTGCTAAATACAAACTAACTCTCTTGCTCTCTCTCTCTCACTTACTCTATAGTTCTTCCTTGTTTTTAAGGAAGAAAAAGCTATATATGTACATTTGGGGGGGCATACTAACTTTTTTCAAAATTATATTGTGGAATGCCACCAAGTTTTATAAATAAATTTTATTTCACTTTATTTTTAAAGAAAGGGAGGAATGAAGTTGGTGGTCAGAAATTAAACAAGACGTTATAGCTCTTCAAAGTACAGTAACAATCTGTTTTACTTATGTCTATTATTTGTAGGCATATAAAAATAAAGAAATATAATAGCATAAACAGAAGTTATGGCTACATGATGAAATAATTTTTACTTTACCACCCCCCCAATTGTCCACAATATATTACTTCTATAATAGCAAAAAACAAATTTTTGCACTGTAGGCTATTAATCTCCATACTATATATCCTCGGTATTGTACCATTGAAATATATGTACATACCGTTCTTAAATGTCTCCAAAATCTTAGTTTATTACCTCTTTGAACTGATTATGAATTTTATAATTCATGGCTTAAAATAGTCCTCAACTACAAGCAGTTTCTTACACTTGACAGGTTGTAAGCTGAAAATTCTATAAATGCATGACTTGTGAGACAAACATAATTGACATGTGGGGAAGAAATCTGCACTATCTGAGGTGTCAAAATTGTACAGCACTGATTCTACTACTCCATTAGTGATTTCTGTTTCTAAAGCAGTCTGCTATCCACTAACCAAATTGTCAAGTGAAAACAATGGATATAATGGGTCTCACCACGGAAGTGTGATGGTGCTAACACTCAGCAAAAACATTCTTTTTTTTTTTTTTAAAGAGACAGAGTCTCACTTTGTTACCCTCAGTAGTGGGCCATGGCGTCACAGCTCACAGCAACCTCCAGCTCTTGGGCTTAGGGAATTCTCCTGCCTCAGCCTCCCAAGTAGCTGGAACTATAGGTGCCCACCACGAAGCCCAGCTATTTTTTTTTTTTTTTTGGTGTTTTTGTAGTTTGGCTGGGGCCAAGTTCGAACCCGTCACCCTTGGTTTAAGGGGCTGGCACCCTACTCACTGAGCCACAGGTGCTGCCCCCCAGCAAAAACATTCTTAATGTCAAAGCTAGGGCTCCTCACTCCCACTCTGCTGCCAAACTCTCTGGAACTTCAACTTGATATGTGTTCCAAATAGAAATTTAATCATGGATATGATATTTAAAAGAATAAAAGTTATAATTTTCTTTCTTTCTTTTTTTTTTTTCAGACAGCGTCTCAAGCTGTTGCCCTGGGTAGATACTGTGGCGTCACAGCTCACAGCAACCTCAAACTCTTGGGCTTAAGTAATTCTCTTGCCTCAGTCTCCCAAATAGCTAGGACCACAGGTACCTGCCACAATGCCCGGCTATTTTTTTTTGTTGTTGTTGCAGTTGCAGTTGTCATTGTTGCTTTAGCTGGCCTGGGCCGGATTTGAACCCACGAGCCTCAGTGTGTGTGGCTGGTGCCCTACCCACTGAACTATGGGAGCTGTCTATAATTTTCAACTGGAGATAATTTATCATCCCCAAATAATTCAGAAGGAATAGTTCTGTGTCAATAGTCCATGGACAGTTCTTGCATCTTAATTTAGTAAAGATGTTCAATTACTATTGGTCATGTTTTATCTAATACATTATTATTATACAAATATCACTTATTCAAATGATTAAATGTAAGAAATATTTCTCTGAATTTAACTTTGATTTCAGTGACCACTAATAAAGACATTTTTGAGCAAAGAAGTCAACCTTAAAAATCAGTAAAACTTGCTGCTCAAAGTTAGACACTTCAGTCAAGGTCATGACCTGCCCACATAGATGGCGATTATTTATTTAATTAAGTAGCCTAGCACTTACACATAAAGTTTATGAGTCCTAAAATTAGTTATATCAGTTGTGATTGTAATGAACAAATCAGATTAAAAATTTGATACAAATATTCTAAACAAATATCAAAAGGATATTATCATTCACAAAAATTTAATTTGTGCATGGTATTTAAATTAGGATGTTCTACAACACCTATGTATTTGATCTCGTAATGGTAGATTAAGCATCAACTATAAATAAGAATTATAACATTTTATTCTAATTTTAGACAAGGAAAAAATAAATACCTAAGCATTTAAATTCATAACTAGTTTTTAATCAATAATTTTATCTAGATCAAGGAATTCTCCCAAATTAAGCAGTGTTTCACAATATATAATACTACAAAGCTAACTTTTGAAAACCACTCAATTAAATTCAGAATTCCCTTAGGCATGCTAACAAACTATTGAAATCTAAGGGCAGACATGCAGCTAGCTATAAAGAGATGTCACTCTCAAAAAGCCCCTAAAATACCATTCCTGCCTGTGACCAAGAAAAAGGTTCACTAAGACCATGGTCAAGGAGCTATAAAACAATGGATTCTACAAAAGTCTAAGACTAGGTAAAGAAAGGTCATTCATTTACTATTAACCACTGTATACACTATCAACTAGGAGGGAGAAGACCATGGGGTAGACCTTTCCAGGTTTTTTGCAGCTATAATGGACCATCATTACTAAGCAGAGATAAATTCCCTTTATTACAATTCAGGATAGTTCATAGCTTCACATAGCATTTATCAAATTTTTCTCTAGTGAACAAAAGGTTAATAGAAATAGTTTTAATAAACTAAAGTTAAAACACGGAAATTATAGGTTATTAAATAATGAAGAGGAAACTATTTTGTAATTATAAACTCACATAGGAGTTAAACAAAGACAAACAAAAACATGAACAAATTGTGGTATTGTACCTTCTGAAGACATGCGTTTAGGCATAGTAGAGACAGGAGCTGGAGAACCATGAGCAGAGGGGTGAGACGGGGGTCTGGATGGCCGCGAGGGGGGCCTGGAGGGCGGCCGTGTAGGGGTGGCTGCCCGAGGTGGAAGAGAGTTGGGACCTGACTGGTAGCGAGAAGGTGGGCGAGAGGAAGGAGATGGGCAAGGCGATGGCCAGGGAACACCTGACAGAACAAATGATATGAAGGAAAGTATAAAAACTAAAGAAAAAAATGAGGGAAAAAAGTAAACAGAAAAAAAAGTAAAATGACAAAAATGATCTCTTGTACATTTTAACCCTTTGAGGACAGTCATTTGATTTGTGATAAGTTTTAGCATAACTTAACTGACATCAATTCACATTTCACTTTAACCTCCTTAAAATTAAGTCCATTTAAATGAATACACGTTCCCAAAGGGTTAATTAGGATCTACACGTAGTATTGAAGAAGACAGTTAAGACTTTGCCTATTAATCCTGCTTCTATAAATGTTTCTCCATAATCAATTGTTAAAAGGAATAACATATACTAGATAATTTCACACAATAGATCACAATAATTCCTACTCAGAAATAAGATTATTTACTGTGTCAGTTTTAGCTTTGAAACACAATGAAAATAAAAGCAGTGGTGATTACATCCAATTACACATGCTGGTTCCTTACAATCATCTATTATTTTCATCAAGTTTATATTTGAACCTAAGGTTCAGTTTGAAATCTCATTAACTAAGTCCCATTTAAGTAGAAACAAAATATCATTTCCATTATTTTCTAGAATCACAAGAATAACAAAGTTAAATTAATATTGACTGCTCTTTCAAAATAAAAACCACTTGATCTCATTAAATTAGAAAAGGGGAAGGCCTTCTAAGTAATTTATGCAATTAAACATGTATGTAAGAGACTTCTTAATAAACAATGTAACTACAAAGCAGTCATCAAATAAATTGATACTGGTGGATATGCACAGATCAAAATAGGGCTAAGATTTAATGTTATAAATCACTTACCTTAATCTTAGCAAAGAGTCCAGGTCTCCTCTCCATAGGGTTCCACACACTTGAGTATCATATATTTCCCATCCCCCTTCAGGATTTTTACTTTGAAAATTCTGTTCATAAACAACTAAAAATCTTTACTCAGTGAGCAAAGAAATTTCACCCCCAATACTAAGTACAGAAAATACTCAAGAGTGTTCATTTGGAGAGGAATTCTGGAGAAGAAACTCAAAGAAAACAAATGAAATTGGAAACTTTAAGTGTTCTCTATTTTTATCTAATTTTCCAAACTTAAATACCTAAAATTGAATGTATACTCTTTTCCCATAGTAACATACTATTGTTATTATTAATTACCATATTTCCATATCACTGAGAGTCAGTATATCTGACTTACATTAAAGACTCATAACCTATGATTAAGAATCAACCTAGGTTTAGAAGTAAAGTATTTTCCCACTAAAGATGCAAGTTTCTTTTACTTCAATTGTTTTAACTATAACATCCACTTTTAGACCAAGAGTAGTAGTTACTATTGTTGCTGTTTGAGACAGGGTCTTGCTCTGTCACCCAGGCTAGAATGCAGTAACATTACAGCTCACTACAACCACGAACTCAGTGGGCTCATGTGATTATCCTGCCTCAGACTCCTGAGTAGCTAGGATTACAGGCATATATGGCCAGGCACAACTAATTTTTCTATTTTTTGTAGAGACTGGGTCTCAGTCTGGGTCTCAGACTGGTCTTGGAACTCCTGGCCTCAATCCTCTCACCTCAGCCCCTAAAATGCTAGGGCTACAGGGGTGAGCCACTGCACCTGGACAATTTTATTAAGTATATTTCTCTTGTCATTTTCTTCACATGACTCTTGGTCATGTCTAAGAAGTTATCTTAAATCATTTTTTGAAGTAAGCAGAATATATAAACAGTTAATGAAAAGGAATCTGTTCACCACTGAGTGTTTCATATGGGTTAGACTATTCCATGTAAATTGTATCTAAATAATTTTATTATCTAGTGTTTTTACAATTGAGAACCTATTCAAAGTTTCCAATTTCTTTATATGTGGAGTGTTTTTTGGCCAGGTGAATGTCCTTGGGTTAAATTTAGCACTTTATCTTAATATGAATATTTCATCACAGTAAATACTGTATATGCCCATGACTTATACAATGTTTTGCTAATTTTATTTCCACAAAAGCAAATTTTAAATAATGCTGAAGTGAAAACTACTAGACAAAAATCACTAAAGGTATATACATTCTCATCAATATTTAAACTGTTTTAAGTATTTATAAAACTATATATTTCATCAGTGACATTGACAAATTTGGTTAAAATACTTGCCTCCATTAACTACTCTTTGGTCTGAACCAGAATTTGGGTTGAAATCTGAAGTGTGAGTAGTGGATCTTGATGGCATGGAGCCTGATCCAGGCTGGCCCATACGCGGTGAATTCTGTCTCCCACTTCCCCAGGATATGACTTCTCTATTTCTTTGTCCGGGAGGAATATATTTATTTTCCCTGAAAATGAGAGATCCTCTAAATCATTTTATCCTTAAAGATATCAGACCAATGAAAAATATCTAAAAGGAATTTGGGCAGAAGGGAATGCTTGCTATACAAAAGATTAACACTTAACCAAACTGCCTCCATTCCTGGATGGCCCATTCCTGTCTTTCCTTGTGTTTTAGCCTCTGGCCTTTCCCTTCCCTTAGATCAGTGATTCTCAACCTTCCTAATGCCGCAGCCCTTTAATACAGTTCCTTTGGGTCGCAGTTGAGAACCACTGCCTTAGATTCTCTTCCTAAGTCCGAAGTTTAACAGATGTGGTTCATTCTCACTCACCTTTCTATGTCTGATTCTATCAATCATGGTCTACTTAAAATTTCTGTCTTTGGCTTTCTCAACTTTATTTTCTCTGAGATTTCCTTTCTTGCTAGCTGTTGTTTTTTTCCGGATATAATATCAGCAATATTGATGAATCCCAAAAACTGCATTGCCAGTCCCATAATCTCAACATCTCTGACTGGAAATGTCAATTCGAACCAGACTTGAAGCAATGATTACCTTCAAGATAGGCTGTACCTCTTATTCTATCAGATATGTAGCAAGTTTTTCTCAACATGTTTATGAATAAATCAAAGATGCACAAGCCTCTCAAATGCAATAAATTGCACAGAGTTATCAAACCTGTTCCATGTTTCCTATCTCCATTCTCAGTATAATCATTAATTCACGTAGTTGTTAAATAAACTTCAGGGTCATCCCTGGTTTTTCTCACCTTTCTTCCTTTTTTTTTGAGACAGAGTGTATGTTGACCTCGGTAGAGTGCCATAGTATCACAGCTCATAGCAACCTCAAACTCTTGGGCTTAAGTGATTCTCTTGCCTCAGCCTCCCAAGCAGCTGGGGCTACAGGCGCCCCCCACAACGCCTGGGTATTTTGTTGTTGTAGTTGTCAAGTGTTATTTAGTTGGCCCAGGCTGGGCTCAAACCCACCACCCTCAGTGCATGTGGCTGGTGCCATAACCACTGTGCTATGAGCGCCAAGCCAGTTTTTCTCATCTTCCTATCACTAGCTTTGGTCTAGGTGGTTATTAAGCTCTGACAGGTGAACTATTTCAATATCCTAACTAGTCTTTGTGTTTTAGCAAGTCTTCAATGTCCCGGGGTTTACTGACCCCATCCCCTGCCCACAGCGTACTGCGAAGCATGACACACACAGTCCTTCAACTACGTGACCTCCTATCACCAACTGCCACCACTATACCCAACAGAAACCGTGTGTTCCACTTACGTGAAACAACCATCCCTTTCCTGAACTGGCAAAGTTCTCTCATACAGCCATGCCACCATACATGGCTTTTCATCAGGTGAGAAATTCTTCCCTTGTACTCCTCACAGAGTGGCAGACAGACTCTATCATGTTATCACATCACCTCTTCAGTGAGTCTTTTATCTGACTTCACAGGCTATGTTAGTTCCCCCATGGAACTATACTTCCAATGTACCTTTAATTGAGCAAATCATATTATACTGTTATGTTACATGTGTCCCCCCACCTATTCACAATTCTTTAACAAGCTCAGCAAGACCTTGGGTTGCTTACTGTTGTATATACACTTGCCTCTACAGAGCTGACTCTCAAAAAATAATTTCCAATATTAACATAAGCTTTTCTCATAGAATCTTAAACCAAATTCCATTTGCATACTCTACCTAACCTACATTAAAGGAAGAGGAAATATAATAATAATAATACACCTTCTCACACAGACCTTGAGTTGTGTATCCAAAATACTGCATCATGATTTCCTTTAAATACCTAGTATTTATGTTGTGCCCCTCACGTTCGCTGGAATTTCTCTGAACTGCCGTGTATTTTTCTTCCTCGCTCCTATCATCATTTTCCAAGGCCACCCGAGCTTTGTACTGGGCACTTGATTCAATTTCTTCTGCTAACTGGTTTGCCCTTGCTTCCCGTTTTAAAAATTCTTCTGAGTTATCCCTTTCTAAGGGTACCCTGAAACATGAGGAAACGAAAAGCAAAGTGAATATTTTAAAGTTATACTTTATATATCTGCCACAGTCAACTATTAAGAAAGTTTAAAGATTAGAATACTGATAAAACTGGAAGTTATGGAGATCTGTTAATTTATAAATCAGAATTTGAATTTTTTTGTTATCCTTCCCATAAAGGAATATATTTCAAAAACTGATTACACTGACTGTCCACTTAATCTCTACCATTTCAGATTTAGGCTTTCTTACAACTTAAAAAATAAAACAAAAGCAAAATTTATTTAGAGCATAAAAATAGGGTATAGGTATTCTCTTCCTCCCCTTTTTGAGACAGGGTATTATACTGTCACCAGGCTGGAATGCAGTAGCACAAGTGGAGCTCACTACAGCCTTGAACTCCTAGACTCAAATGGTCCTACTAGCTTAGCCTCTCAAGTAGCTAGGACTACAGGCATGCACTATCATGCCCAGCTAATTGTTCTAATTTTTTGTAAAGATATGGTCTTACTATGTTGTTCAGGCTGACCTCAAACTTCTTTGCTCAACTGATCCCCCCACCTCAGCCTCCCAAAATGCTAAGATTACAGGCTTGATCAACCATGCCTTGCCTATTCCCTTTTTTTTCTTTTTTTGAGACAGAATCAGTTTCAGTCACTCTGGGGTTGAGTGCCATGGAGTTATAGCTCACAGCAACCTCCAACTCTTGGGCTCTAGTGATCTTCTTGCCTCAACCTCCCAAGTAGCTAGGACTACAGGCACACACCACAACACCTGGCTAGCTTCTTATTTTTCAATAGAGACAGGGTCTCACTTTTGCCCAGGCTGGTCTTGAACTCCTAAGCTCAGGTAATCCACCCTCCTCAGCTTCCTAAAGAGCTACGATTACAGGCGTGAGCTACTTCGCCTAGCCTCCTGTTCCCATTCATAATGGGGATTTATCAGCCTCAGTAGTAACAGAAAAGCTCACATAGCAATTTAACTGAAAATCTAACTGAAACATTTATTCAACATCATAATTTAAGTAGATGGAAATAAATGACAGAAAGCACTAAAATATAAATAAACTTTTAAAACTTACGTATATGAAGATAAACTGCTATCATATGTAGACACTACACCATAATTTTCTTCATTATATCGAAACATATCATTGGGATCCCATCCATTAGACTAGAAGAAAATGAAGCCCATTTTTCAAAATGACAAAGTATTTGTCTTCTTTAATTCAGTTATAATTACTAACTAAATCTAATTTTGGTTATGGTTCCATTCTAGCAAAATCAAGCAAACTAGAAAATAGGCAAAAATTTCCTTTAAAAATGTTTTAAGGAAAATCTTTTCTTCTGTAACAGCCCCTCATATTTGTAAATAACTATACAACACAATCATTTGAGTGGTTATTAAGAAAGTTTAGAACATTTTAATTACTTTATAAAATATGAGCCTACAGACCAAGGTTCTCTCCTTCCCCTACCCTTAAACAGCCACCTTTCTGTAAGGTAGACACACCTATATTTACTTGACACCTTCTTGAGATCACTGATCATCAGGTCTGTAGGGACAGACGGTGCTTTTCAACAACCAAAAATACTTCCAGTGTTTAGAGGAAGGAAGGCAGAAGCCAAACCTTTTCCTACTGTACCACCATTTGGAGGTAGGGGGACAGCCAGAGTACTAGGTCTCTGCTATCCTCTCCTTCCTCCTAGAAATGCTCAAAGGGAAGGCAGCATAAAACATAGGCAGTCACTGGCCAAAGTCACAAGAGCTAGGTTTTAAAACTGGTTTTGCCATTAGCAGTTATGGGACCTCAGCAACATCAATTCTGGATCTCACTATCCTAACTTCAGTTTAGATAACTCTACAATCTATGGGAAACTACAGAAGATTACCACTCTCTAAAGCTAGGCTGCATTCTTTAATCTGTAAGATTCAACCAACAGGGGTAAAAGATGGAAGAATCTTCACTGGTGAATATTAAAGTCTCTCTAATGTTTTTAACTCCTCTTTTTAAAGCCTCACTGGTGAAAAAGAGTAAAATCCAGCACAAAGCCATATCCCATCCCAGGAAAGTAGACACAGCACCATCTAAGCAATGCTGATGGCAACCTCAACACTAAGACTTGCTTTAAAGTTCACTTGTCTGGCTCGGCACCCATAGCTCAGTGGTTAGGGCACCACCACATGCACCAGGGCTGGTGGGTTTGAACCCAGCCCGGGCCTGCCAAACAACAATGACAACAACAACAACAAAAATAGCCAGGCACTGTGGTGGGTGCCTGTAGTCCTAGCTATTTGGGAGGCTGAGTCAAGAGAATCACTTAAGCCCAAGAGTTTGAGGTTGCTATGAGCTGTGACCCCACAGAACTCTACTGAGGGCCACATAGTGAGACTCTTTCTCAAATAATAATAATAATAATAATAATAATAGAAAATAAAGTTCACTTGTCAACCTTGGATCCTTCTGTGCTACTCAAGTAGGTTATAATGTAATTGGTGCCACTAAAGCTACTTCTCCAGCCTAACACAAAGCAGAAAATCAAAGTTGCCTATAAAGGCTTTAAAATTTTAAGCAATCCTATATATAAAATGTTCAATGTAAAAATTTCCTAGTACTTTTTAACATTTTCTTAGACAGAAGTCCTGATCAGCTTTTAAAATGAAAATTCAAACAGGATTTTTTTTTTTTTAGACAAGAGTCTCACTATGTCACCCTTGGTAGAGTGCTGTGGCATTACAGCTCACAGCAACCTCAAACTCTTGGGCTTATACAACTCTCTTGCCTCAGCCTCCCAAGTAGCTGGGACTACAGGCACCCACCACGATGCCCAGCTATTTTTTTTGTTGTTGTTGTCACTGTTGTTTGACAGGCCCGGGCCAGGTTTGAATCCATCCAGCCTGGGTGCATGTGGCTGCCACCCTAACCACTGAGCTACCAGGGCCAAGCCCAAACAGGATCTTCTTATTCTGAAATTAACTTCTTCTTTTAATAAACCTTAAGTACCTTTCCATATTGGAAAGCTTAATTTAATTTTTTTTTAAGTCTCAACTCTATTGCCCAGGCTGGAATGCAGGGGAGGGATCAGAGCTCGCTCAAAATCCTAGGCTTAAGCAATCCTACTGCCTCAGCCTCCCAAGTACCTGGGACTAGAGGCATGAGCCACCATGCCCGATTAAGCATTTGAAATATACAGGATATAGTCAGGTGTTGTGGCAGGTGGTGGCAGTTCCAGCTACCTGGGAAACGGAGGCAAGAGGATCACTGGAGCAGAAGTTTGAGTTTGCTGTGAGCTATGATGCCATGACATTCTACTAAGGGCGACAAAGTGAGGCTCTGTTTCAAAAAAAAAGAAAAAAAAAGAAGGAAGGAAGGAATATATATGTGTGTTAAGAGAAAAGCAAAAACTGTATGTGACAAGAAGTATTTTAGAAACAGGTTTTTGACCATGATCACAATTTAAGCCCAAGAAACATAATGCTTTAATTCTAATGTAACCTAATTACTTATCCTTTTTTTTTTTTTTTTTTTTTGGGAAATGGAGTCTCACTTTGTTACCCTCAGTAAAGTGCCATAGCCATGATAACTCACAGCAACCTCCAACTCTTAGGCTCAAGCAAACCTCTTGCCCCAGCCTCCTGAGTAGCTGGGACTATAGGGACCCACCACAATGCCCACCTACTTTTTCTGTTTTTAGGAGAGATGGGGGCCTCACTCTTAATAATGCTGGTCTTAAACTGAGCTCAAGCTATTCTACCTGTCACAGCCTCCCAGACTGCTAAGATTACAAAGATGAGCCATTGCACCCAGCCCTAATTATTTCTTTCTTTTTTTTGGTCTCAAGTTGTTGCCCTAGGTAGGGTGCTGTGGCATCATAAGTCACAGCAACCTCCAACTTGGGCTCAAGTGATCCTCTTGCCTCAGTTTTTCTTTTTTTCATGAGACAAAGTCCCACTATGTCACCCTGGTAGAGTGCCATGGTGTCACAGCTCACAGCAACCTCAAATTCTTGGGCTTAAGCAATTCTCTTGCCTCAGCCTCCCAAGTAACTGGGACTATAGGTGCCCGCCACAACGCCTGGCTATTTTTTTGTTGCAGTTATCATTGTTTAGCTGGCCCGTGTGGAGGTCAAACCCACTACCCTTGGTGTATGTGGCTGGCACAGTAACCACTGTGCTACGGGTACCAAGCCTTGCCTCAGTTTTTCTATTTTTAGTAGAGATGGGGTCTTGCTTTTGTTCAGGCTAGTCTTTAATTCATGAGCTCATGTAACTACCCACCTCGGCCTCCCAGGCTGGGATTACAGGCATGAGCCACCTTGCCCAGCCCCTATTTATCTTAATAATGAATACATTGTCTTCCTCAGATAAGAAGCCTATAATGTCTGACTTTGACCCTATCTCTAAGTAAAGTCAACAATTACAACACAACTTTCCTTAGGCTGCCTTATTCTACATAGTGTTAAAGTAAAACACACTGTTATTTCTCCTGGATTCCCATTTAAATTTATAAGTTGATTATTATAATTTATTTCAATCACAAAGAAATAATTCATCAGCATCCATAAGAACAGACTGCACTCCTACTTAACCCTTATAAGGAAAGTAACCAAATACACCATTTTTCTTTATTTATTGCCTGGGAGAAAGTCTGCATTTACACAATGTAACTGCTGCTCTAAATAAATTCACTACAACAAAAATACACTTAAATTAAAACCAAGTGATTGGATGTCACATGCATACCACACTGACCCCAGAGTATGATACAAATCACAAATATTTTACTTACCACGTCATTTTCCAAAGCTTCCATTTCCTCATTGGTTGTGAGTTCCCCTGCATCCCAGGGCTCCAGGTCCTTCTCTTTATGTTCACCATTCACTTTAGCACTGATAGCAGAGTCAGTAAAAGCATCTGCAAAGGATTGCTTTGGTTGAATGTGCATACAACCAGCAACTGGCTACACTAATATGCACATAAATTATTAAGTGATATATATGCTTTTAAAAAGTTATGAGAACTGAACTTTACATAATTATTTAACTTAAAATCTAACAAAAGCATTTATTCACATAATTTTAAGTTAATGAAAAAGAATGACAAATGCACAAAAACTAAAGCAAACTTAAAACTTATGTATCATGAAGATAAGCTGCTAACTAAACTGATATAGAAAAAAAATCATTCACAACAGTACACTTTCAAATTTAATTTAGTAAATGTCATCACAGATGATTACTAGTATAGGTATTTTCTTCTTATATAACTTTAAGCCATTTGAAACATATTTTAATGTACTCACACAACTAATTAAATTCTTTTTTAAATGACTTGGTGATTTTATGCAAATAAAGAAAAGTTATAAGTATCTTCTTTCTTCCCCTTAATTCATTAAATTCTATTACATAAAATTACTCTGTGCCATTTCAGAAGTGACTGAGAATTTTTTTTTTTTTTTGGCCAGGGCTGGGCTTGAACCTACCACCTCCGGCATATGGAGTCAGTGCCCTACTCCTTTGAGCCTATAGGCACCCCCCAGTGACTCAGAAATTTTATATCAATTCACCTGAAACAAGATCCTCTTTTGTTTAATGGATCCACCAATAAGATATACCTCCAGAGTGCTTATAGCCAAATATATGTATACTTTTTAAAATTTTCCAAATCTACACTTATAAGCAGGGGTCAGTATCTTAACATATTCTCTATTAGTAAGTAAAGCCATTTTAGTTCAGCCCATCACAGAACCCACTTTTTCCTATAACCACTCTGGTACAGAGTTCAGGCCCAAAGAGGAGTACTGCCTGTAGGTTCCATTATGATGTTCTCACTTATTTGTGTCCTCCTCTCTTCTATGCATATTACTGAAGACCACTGGCTTATGAGAGCAAACATATCAGCTGACCATACTGCTATCTGCCAAAGGAAATTTTCTCTAGTTGAGAGTTAGGAATCAGCTAAATAAAGGTCTATTTGGAAATGACAGCATTATGAAATGCTTTTTAGATATAGGCTTGTACTTAAATTCCTGGGCCTACAGGGTAGCTAGCACCTACCAACCACTAGAGAGTAATACTTCTGCCAATCTGGCTCTGCTGGAGAGTATAGGCTCCCAGCAACTGTGCCCTCATCCTTATTGCAAGCTGTCATCATCAACAGCTAAACACACTTCTTCAAAAGAGACAATTCCAGAAGGATTTTTGATTTTGCCTTGCTTCTCTAACTGTCACTATTTCCCAAATGGGCAAAGTGATGCCCATTCAAGCCTACTTCATCAAGGTGATGAAACTTCAAGCCTACTTAACTCTAACCCTGTCTCATGCCAACCTAGGAGATGGATGGGTGAGGATGTGTATGCATGCAGACTTTATTAGGGAATAAAAGTACCACTGCTCTTCTGTGTTTAGCTCCCAGCTTCACCCAGCAGCACAGCTCTCACTGCTAGCAATTCTAAGAGCCAAGAGTGTGCCACAGGAGATTCCCAGAGCAATAGGCCTTAGTTAGGGCAGAGACAACATTTTGGAAATGCTAGTTCTAAGAGATCAAAGCTGGGTTCCCAACATCCCTATCTTCGGCCATTCATGGCCTTTAAAAACCTGGCTTTGATACTAATCTGAATCAAGCCCTATTCTACATCATCTTAAAGTTATGTGAATTGCTGATCAAAATTAATTTACTCACGTATAATTTTAAGAATGTAAATGTTCCATGAAAACATCACTTACATTAGATTCCTAAAATTCCTTTAATTTTTACAAAACTAGAAACAGAAAACTAGACTACTGGAAAAATTCCAAACTAGTCACATCATCTTCTGCAAGAAGCAACAGGATGGTTAATTTATATGTGAGATCCTACTCATGCTCTAATCATACTAGTTTTTTTTTTTTTTTTTTTGGAGACAGTGCCTCAAGCTGTCCCCCTGGGTAGGGTGCCGTGGCATTACAGCTCACAGCAACCTCCAACTCCTGGGCTCAAGCGAGTCTCCTGCCTCTGCCTCCCAAGTAGCTGGGACCACAGGCGCCCGCCACAACGCCAGCTATTTTTTGGTTGCAGCCGTCATTGTTGTTTGGCAGGTCGGGCTGGGGATTTGAACCCGCCACCTTAGGTGTACGTGGCTGGCGCCTTAGCCGGTTGAGCTACAGGCGCCGAGCCGCTCAATTAATTTCTAACTGACAACTACAATTTATACAATGTCCCTGTGGCTTACTTTTCTTCTCTATAAAATTTGGATAATGATAGTACCTACTTATGAGGATTAATGAGTTCAAATACATGAAGAACGTAGTAGGACAACTTTCTTTTCCCTATATAGATGTTGGGTCTTTTTTTTTTTGCCTTCTGATACAGGTAACACCAACATGTCTTATCCTGCTGCTATTTTAAAGAAGAATGACTTTGTGGCTTTTCATTTAAGAACAAAATTAGTGGCTCGGCACCTGTGGCTCAAGTGGCTAAAGCGCCAGCCATGTACACCCAAGGTGGCAGGTTCGAATCCCCAGCCTGGGCCCGCCAAACAACAATGACGGCTGCAACCAAAAAATAGCCCTGCGTTGTGGCGGGCGCCTGTGGTCCCAGCTACTTGGGAGGCGGAGACAGGAGACTCGCTTGAGCCCAGGATTTGGAGGTTGCTGTGAGCATGATGCCATGGCACTCTACCCAGGGGGACAGCTTGAGGCTCCTGTCTCAAAAAAAAAAAAAGAACAAAATTAGTTCTTGGTCTTAGAATAGATTTTAAATTTTATCAAGACAAGCATCACTAAAATCATAATAATTATCTTTAAGAAAGTTTTTCTCAGATAGAAACTAGTATCTGTGTGCCAGGGACTGTGTTAGGCAATTTGCTCACAACTCACTCTCTCCTCGCAACACTTTGATTTAAATATAGTTGACCCTTGAACAACAGGAGTCTAAACTGCTTGTTTCCACTTACATGCAGACTTTTTCCAACCCAATGCAGACAGAAAATAAGTGTTCATGAGATACAAAACTTGAATATAATGAGGGTGGACTGTTTGTATCCTTGGGTTCCTCAGAGCCAACCACAAGGCTCGAATATGCACAGATAGCTTATATATAGGCATTCCTGGTATCATATACCTAGGCACAGCTATATTTCCCATTTAATAGATGAGCAGGTAGATAATCAGCAAGTTTAAATAACTTCTTTAAGAGCATTCAACTAGAAGGAGAGCGAAGATACAAATCTTAATTCTGTTTAACTCCCAGCTTTCCAGTACCCTGCAATGCCTCTATAGTTCTAAAGCAGCAGTCCCCAGCCTTTTTGGTAGGTACCAGGGATCAGTTTCATGGAAGATGTTTTTCCAAGGATTCTGGAGAGGGGATGGGATGTGACTGGAGGCAGAGCTCAAGCAATAGGCTTTGCTGCTTGTCCACTTCTCTCACCTCCTGCTGTGTGTCCAGGGTCCTAACAGGCCACGAACCAGAACATTTTTGGCTCCAGGGACCAGTGTCATGGAAGACAATTTTTCCTTGTACTGGGAAGATGGGGGGATGAGGGATGGGACAGGAGGCAGAGCTCAGAAAGTGATGCTGCACAGCCTAGTTCCTAACAGACCACAACTAGTACTGGTCTGTGGCCTGGGGGTTGGGGACTACAGTTCTAGCGTACTTACTGACTAAATATACCTTCAGATACTACTTATTGTCCATCTAATTTCTAGTTTGTACTTGGGGACTGCCCTCTTTTCTTCATTTTAATTCTCTTAGCCCATTTTAAGGGGATATCTTTCCTCAACCAATAACTTCTTTGGTCTGTTAGCTATACTTGGCTTTTTCATGTGTGTATTTCTTTTCAGAACTTTGGAATATTTTTAATACTCCATACACATCAATCCAGAGCTCCCCATGAGATACTTAAAACTTTTCCAAGCTTCCTATATATTTTTATATATCTCTAATAAAGATTTACCTTTCTAGTTTTTAATAATTTTTAAATTACACATCAATTCAAAAGTGCTTTTTCTTTAAAATAAAAAATTTAAAAGCAGAATTTACAGGTAAGGCTGAAGTTCTTTTAAGTTTTATGCTATCTCCTACTCTCAACTTTGCCTAAACTCCCACTCCCCAGCCTTGTGAGTTTGTCTTTGTATATCAATGCTGTCCAATAGGCCTTTCTGTTATGATGGAAATGTCCTATATCTATGTTATACAGTCCAGTAGCTACTGGATGCAGATGGCTATTGATTGTTTGTGGCTAGCGTGACTGAAAACTGATTTTTTTTTTGAGACAGAGTCTCATTTTGTTGCCGTTGGTAGAGTGCCCTGGCATCATAGCTCATAGCAACCTCAATTTCTTGGGCTCAAGAGATTCACTTTCCTCAGCTTCCCAAATAGCTGGGACTATAAGCAACCACCACAACACCGGCTATTTTTAGTGACAGGATCTTGCTCTTGCTCAGGCTGGTCTTGAACCCATGAGCTCAGGCAGTCCACTCACCTCAGCCTCCCAGAGTGCTAGGACTACAGGTGTGAGCCACCAGGCCCGGCCTAACTTTTGATTGTATTTAGTTTTAAGTAATTTCAATTTAAATGTTCCTATGTGGCTAGTAGCTCTTGTATTAAACAGTGCAGTTCTTGACCTTTAAACATACTTTTATGTTTATCCATAGACAATATGGTTTTGTATGTAGGTATGTATATATCATGAATTGTTTCATACATATGTGTTGGTCTGTAACTTTTTAAATTCAGTAGTGTGTCTTAGAGCACTATCCATGTTATTACATACAGATCTAGCTTATACTTTTTTCTGAATTCCTAATTTTGTCAGTAATTTCCTTTTCTGAAATGGATATATCAGGTGGTAAAATTCTTTGGGGTTTTCCCCTCTCATTATCCTTGATATGCCGTAAGTGCTGTGATCATAATAATCCATGGAGGAAAGGTTTGATTTCATTGAGTAACCACCCCATATTTTGGACTCTTGGGCATGCTATGATTAGTGGCTTTAAAAACCACATTACATTTTCACCACCATTGGCACCAATGACTGTTAACAAAGGAGCCAAGTGCACTGTGGCCACTTAATTTCAAAAGACTTGCTGTGGGCTGGCTGAGATTAAGCTGAGATAGAGTTTCACTTGCACTTCCTACTGTGATCTGCTGCATTGGTTTTCAGACTTCAGTGGACATAAGAATTAAGAGCTTTAAAAAAAGTGGAGATACATGGGCCCTTCTCCTGGAGATTGTGATTAATAGGCCAAGGCAGCTACACTTTTAAGACATATCCAAGTTTATTCTGTCATGTACCTAGTATTTTGGAAAAAGTCTTAACACTAGCCATCAGTAAGTCACCTTTGGTATTAACTATGACAGTGAGCAAGTTTGTTGATCATTTGTATCTTGGTATTCTCAACTATCAGAAAAAAATATTCCTTGATCTGGTAGCCTTGCAGATTGTGAAAATAAAAAAGACATGTATAAAATACATGGAAGTAAATTCATCTTAACCAAAAAAAAAAAAATTCATCTTAACCTAACACTATAGTGAAAAGTAAAAGATATGGAAGGAAAAAATTGCAAAATTTTATAAAAGTATGAAATTCATCTTAACCTAACACTATAGTGTAGACCCTGGTGACACTAAAGTGATTGATTGCTTGATTCTTAGTTCTTGTGGTTCAAATATGTAAAAGTCTGAAATATTTGATTCAGCTTTGATGTTATTATTTTCTACATCTGCTTAAAACCTTTGCTGTATACATCAATATTTTTATTTTTTTAGCATGGATTTTTATTAAGTTTTATGTTTTTTAAAAAGAAACTTACGTCCCCAGTTAAAATTCTATGTTTATTATGTTAATCTTTGGTGTCAGTTTGGATGGAGTTTTAATATTTAAAAACATAGCTGTATCAGGAAGCTGAAAGTGCTTTGTCAGGTGGGAAATTTTGTGATCAAAGTCACTGAGATGATTTATTTATCTGTCATCATGGTTTTACTCTAGTCTAGGACACTTTGTGCCAGCTGTTTTCTAAAATGGCCATAGGTTCCATTTACTAACATGCCTTTGCTATTATATAATATGAGCAATGATATTATGGTTCTTGGCATTGTGCCTAGTAGCTAATAGGTTAAATTCTTCAATCATATTTTATACTGTTTTGCTATTTTATGATGATCATTAGAAACAGTAATGAGTATATTTTAATAGTCAATTTTGTGCAATGCACGAAATCATTTTTACCACAACCATCACATTTTCTCTACAACCAAATGACTTAACAATGGAGCAGGAAAATATTCTTACCAAGTATTTGGGCCAGGCTTTGTGGCTTATGCCTATAATCCTAGCACTCTGGGAGGCCGAGACAGGAGGATCACTTGAGGTCAGGAGTTCAAGACCAGCCTGAGCAAGAGTGAGACCCTGTCTCTACCAAAAATATGTAGAAACTTAGCTGAGCATGGGGGTATCTACCTGTAGTTCTACCTACTGGGAGGCTGAAGCAAGAGGATCACTTCAGCCCCAGAGTCTGAGTTTACAGTGATTTATGGTGATGCCACAGCACTCTAGCCAGGTTGACGGAATGAGACTCTGTCTCAAAAACTATATATATTCTTAACTAAATATTTATTATTGTTAAGCTTCTTAACGTACAAATTTAATTTTTCGAGAATGTTAGCCAATTAACCTTACTTTTAAAGTATGTGTTTATATAATGCTTAGTTCAATGTATATGTGCTTTAGTGACTTTTTAAAAAATTGTTAAATACTTTTAAAGAGATATAGACATTGAAAGCATGTAAAACTAAAAGAAATTTTCTTTCAGGTGAGAGTTGTGGATGAAGTGAGGTATCAGAAAGTATTTGAAAGTGTTATTTGATTTCAGTTTATTTTAAATGATTAGTGTAATGGCCAGTTTTAAATTGTTAGGTAATCTCAAAGTGAGATGAGCTAGAATCATGTAAGACTAAAGGGAAAGTTCATTTTCTTTCAGGTGAAGGTTGTAGATGAACGAAGGTATCGGAAAGTCTTTGAAGATAGCGTACGCATCATGGACAGAATGGAGAATGACTTTCTTCCTTCTTTAGAACTCAGTAGGAGGGAGGTGAGCAAAAGTACCTGGCTTCCCCATTTACTTCCCATTGTGATTAGCACAGAGGAAACCATAGTACTTAGAAAAAGCAACATGGCAAAGTGGTTAAGACAGTGTGTGCTGGAATCAGATTGCCTCCGTTCCAATGCCAGCATTGTCGTTTAGGAGAAATATGACCACAGGCACATAGTAAGCCCTCAGTTGTTAGCTGTACCTACTTAATTTTTCAGAGTTGCTAGTTAATTAATATCTCAGAAACCAGGACTTGGTCATAGGATGAATGCCCTGGACCAAGGTTGAGTTACCCTCTTAGCATCCCAGGAATGATCTCAATAGCACATAAGTAGCAAGAGCCACCTAACTCCTTCTCTGCTGGTGTGAGTATAATAATATATAAAAGTGGGTAGTATTATGAAGTTGGCTCAGATGGTGAATGTACATGGCAGTTGCACACCTGGTTAATAATTCCTTATTCTTCATATCCTCTATGGAATAATCCAACTGACTTACTTCCCCTACTAGTGATGCATGTTTGTGTCTGTCTGTTATTCCCCAGTTTTTGTTTGAGAATGTGAAGTTTCGGCAACTACAAAAGGAGAAGTTCCAGATCACCAACAATGGACAGGTTCCCTGCCATTTTTCTTTCATCCCTAAGCTTAATGACAGCCAGTACTGCAAGCCATGGCTTCGGGCTGAACCTTTTGAGGGCTACTTGGAGCCAAGTGAGTTTTCCCTTTACCATTGTCTCTGCTGGTGAGGTACTATCTCCTCATGACTTCCATTCCTCTGGTTTAACTTCCTGTTTTCTAACCACATGTCTCTTACCTTTACTGTCATTATATTGGTGATACCTCTTTTGTGAGCCCAGTCTCTTCCCCTTTGTTCCTTAATGATTTTTCAGAGGACAAGTGTTCTGTTGGTCTCATACCCTTTTCTTTTTCCCACTGGAGGTTTCTCTATTACCAGGTATCATCTCTTACATTTCAGATGAGACAGTGGACATTTCTCTTGATGTGTATGTCAGCAAAGACTCTGTGACCATCCTGAACTCTGGAGAAGATAAGATTGAAGATATTCTTGTCCTACACCTGGATCGAGGCAAAGATTACTTCTTGACCATCACTGGAAATTACCTCCCAAGTTGTTTTGGCACATCCTTGGAGGCTTTGTGCCGAATGAAAAGACCAATCCGAGAAGTTCCGGTTACCAAACTCATAGACTTGGTAAGAAACATCCTAAGACTTAAACCTCCTTTACATAGAGTTTTTGCAATACTTAAGTGATGTCTTCATTATCTCTGTGTTTTCTCTCATTTGGAGAGGCAGTTGGCTGTCAAATAGTAAAGAAGAAAGTTGCTTTCCTTTACTCTAGCATGGCTTTGATTAGATTAAGCTTAAGAGGAAAGAGGAGAGACTAATATGTAGTTGGTTCTTGTTAGGAATATAATAGATAATACTAAGCTCACCAAATAAGCTTAACAACTCCCTTCTCAAAGATGTAATGCCTATTTGTTAAGCGCTTCACACTCTGAAGCCACTTGTGCATAAATTAGCATGTACATGAGGTAGACATTATTATCCTCATTAAGCATTTAAGAAAACTGAGGCATGGAGACATTAATTTGCCCAAAGACAAGATAGTAGAAGTTAGTGACAAACCTATCACTCAGATTTTCTGATTTCTAGTCTAATATTCCTCCCTAAACTATTTTATATCTAATCAAAGTAAAACTTCACTGCTTGTGGAAGCACAGACCTATGATGGAACTTTGGAGTCAGAATCCCTGGGGATGTTTATTAGAAGTAAAGGTTCATTTCCCTTCACTCCTGGCAACAGAATCAAAATTGTAGGGTGTGAAGCCTAGGAATTTCCATTTTTTCAGCATCCCAGATGATTAAAAGTATACATTGAAATTTGATACTTAATGTGACTCACTTAAGAAAGGAAAAGAGGATGATTTTTCCCACCCCCCACCCAAGTCAAGCTATAATATTCATGTTCTTAAGAAGGAAGTAGTGCTTCTTATCTTAAGTAACA
>CAUYTI010154277.1:0-31441 GCA_963575145.1 Galago senegalensis
GGGCGTTGTGGCGGGCACCTGTGGTCCCAGCTACTTGGGAGGCAGAGGCAAGAGACTCGCTTGAGCCCAGGAGTTGGAGGTTGCTGTGAGCTGTAATGCCACGGCACTCTACCCAGGGGGATGGCTTGAGGCTCTGTCTCAAAAGAAAAAAAAAAGAAAGAAAACAGGAAGAGCCCCAGTGGGTACGGAGTGTGCACCTGAGTGAGTTTTCACACATACACCATGTATGTAATTGCTAACACGCGACCATATTTCTGTAAATAGCATATCCTAAATCATAAGGAAGAGAGAATACAGAATATGGTACATATATACTGTGTGTACATGCACGATTTTGGGTATATAATCATTATTTTTTATATAATATACACATTCTAAGTGTCTATTAAATGCATATATTAATATATCTGCAAAGTTTTACCTCTTGTTCAGGTCCCAAATACAAATTCTAATAGGTATCCATAAATAACATGTAAGGGCCGTCAGCAAAGCCTCTACGTATAAATTGCGTGATTTATAATTATGCAGTTTATACATTTATGGGTTCTATTTTTGATATAGGATTAGTAATGTATAAAAATGAAGCAAATGAGGTGTTTAGGATGCAAAATCTGAGGAGGTCCTCACTTGTAGGCCCCCTGTCTCACCCTGGTCCCGATCCTGACTCCTACCCCCATCACCACCAGCAACCACCGCTCATTCCTGAGTGCCAGCCACTGGCCTATGCCCTTCACATTTAATAACCAAGCTAAGAAATATTATGACTACAAATAACATGTATTGTACAGGAGTTACTAGAAGTTGTGCCTCACAAGTAAAATATTTTGAAAGCTGTAACAGAAATGCCCCAGTTAGACTTGACCTTTGATCAGATCTCTGAAGTGATTCGTCCCAATCTTTCCAGAAGTCATGACATCTGCATTCACTCCAGCACCCTTTCTCTATATTAACTGTTTTCATTGAGCATTTACTATATAAAGCATCTCTCACCACGTTGGGGCAGCTTGGCAAGCCACAGCCATCTAATGTATTGGCCTAGGTGTACTATGATTGGCAGACTTCAAAAGGAAGAAGGATACGTATTTTCATTGCCTGCTTTGAAAACTGAGGTGGTTAATGGAGCTTATGATAGTCTACCTGTACTTCAACAAGATAATACGTTTATATTTAAACTCAAGTGGAGCCCAAGGAAGGGGGATTTACACAGCACATTATCTAGTATCTAGCTACTGGTGATTTACTGTTGTGTACTGAAATGCAGCTGAAGTACAAGATGGATAGTCATATTATATTGTGGTATATATCCTGTTCACATCAGGCCTTCGTAATAAAAACTGAACAGCAATCTACAGAACCTGCCTTAAATCTGCCATCTGAGATACTGATTGTAAAATAAAATGATCAAAGTGTGGGTTATCTGTATACGGCCTTCCCCTGAGAGAGTGGCATGCAAAGAGCTTCCTACTTTTTATTTATTTACATTCAGGCAACAGAAACGTAAATTAAATTAAAAATCTCAGTGTTGTGTGGATTGAATAAAGCATACCTAATATGCTGCTAAATAGATTTTTTTTTGATATTACAGCCTGTGTCAGACTTTTATCCAGTGTACCTTAAGCTACTTACCAACAACAAAATTTGCTGATAAAAAGAATAGATTAAAATGAATTTTGCAAACCAACAATTTCACATGTTATACTCCCTGCTGAGAATAAACAGTTTTTAGGGGGCCTTTTTATTTGACACATAAAATTAAGTATGCCTGCCAGCTGATTTCATTTTAAATAATTTCTTTAGGACCCAGTGGAAATAGACCACAAACAAGTTAACATTGCATAGAGAAATCACCAATGAATTTTAAGCAAATCTTTTTGTCTTTACTGGCGAGTAATTGTAAGAACATTAAAAGCCAAAGTTCACTGTAAAAAGAGATGTGTTCACATGTAGTAGAAAGTGAAGGGCAGAAATGTATGAGGTCCAGGGGAGATCATCTTCTCTTCTAAATGCATATGTTGCATATATTTGGACTCAGGTTAAAGTGAAGGTCAAGAGAATCTTTGCAGGGGAAAAGAAGTTCTAGCACTTTGTTCGCATTTATGCCAGTTATACCCAGGATTTAGGTACTCTCTTATCAGTGCTGTCCTGGCTCCTGATACAAACCCCCTACTGGGACATTTATCTCAATGAATTATAATAATTCATACACACTGGGCATGGTGGCTCACACCTATCATCCTAGCACTTTGGGGGGTGAAGATAGAAGGATTGCTTGAGGCTAGAAGTTTGAAGTTACTGTGAAGCTATGATGAGGCCGCTGAGCTCCAGCCTGGGCAGCAGAGTGAGACCCTGGCTCAAAAAGAAAAATTCATATATGGCTCAGCGCCTGTAGCTCAGTGAGTAGGGCACCAGCCACAAACACTGAGGCTGGTGAGTTTGAGCCTGGCCCGGGCCTGCTAAAAATCAACAATGACAACTGCAACCAAAAAATAGGCAGGTGTTGTGGTAGGTACCTGTAGTCCCAGCTACTTGGGAAGCTAAGGCAAGAGAATTGCTTAAGCCCAAGAAATGGAGTTTGCTGTGAGCCATGATGCCACATCACTCTACCAAGGGTGACATTGTGAGACTCTGTCTCAAAAAAAAAAAAAAGAAAAGAAAAATTCATATATATAAGTACATATATATGCATATATATCCACACACATACCTGCTGTCCTCCTGACCAGACTATAAACTCCTTGAGAAGAGAAATAGTCTTATTTTTCCTGGGTCCTCAGCATCTAGCCTAATACTTAGCACTGAGTACGTGGTATGTAAATGCTTGGTGAATTTAAATGGGTATCTAAAATGGATAGCATATGATTTGAAAGAATGAGAGAGGAGCATGGAGTGGAAAGGGGAAAAGACAGTCACATTAGGCTGATGTGGTAGAAATGAGAGCTACAGGTAGATTCAACACATGTAGATTTTCAGGGTCAACTATTAAACAACTTCCTTTTCCCACTTGGGCCATTTATCTCCCCTCCTAATTCAGTCAATCAATAAATATCTACCAAGTGCCAACCGTGTGCTAGGCAATCACTACCTACTGCAGTAGCCAGATACCAAGAAACAGGGGACGGCTGTCGTTTGTTAAGACCTCACTACAGATATACCAAAAAGAGTCAGAATTGGTCTTCTAAGTTTAAGCTCAAACTAAACTATGGAACATTTTTACTTTGCCATTTAAATATGTCTTCCCACTAAATAAGTAGCTTCCCTCTCCTTAAGACTCTAGGTTTACTCTGGAATCATTTGAGAACATAACCAGCTCTTCTTAAGAGGCTGGCTCCAGCTCTCCAGCTTTGCCAGTCATATGCCAAGTGCCACTTATCATTATGCTGAAGAGGGCCTCATTTTCCATAAGAGTTTCAGATCAGACTGGAGACCCCTGGGCAGGCTACTTGTCTTTTTCCTGTACTTGATTCTATGCTGAATTCCTTGTTTTCCTTCAACAAATAATATGTACTTCTTATATGATAGAGGGAAAGTGGGAACAAAATTGGGTTATCTTGCATTCTCAGTCTTAAAATATCATGTTAAAAGGGCCACTCACATAGTTTAGAAAAACATTTGTCTTTTCCATCAATGACAGAGAAAATTCCAAGGATTAAAAAAAAAAAAAACTAATCTGTCCGCTAAAACGAAGATAAGTAGGCAGATGTCTTTTAAAGCTGTATGAAGCCTTTGACTTTTTTTTTCTTTCTCATTTACTCATAATTTCTGGATGGGTGGAGGTCATTCAGTAAGATGTGAGTATTAAAAAGAAGGATACTCCAGTTTTGCTTAAAATAGGAATCTAAAAGGATCTTCTTTTTTTCCTTGCCATTTCTCCTTATTAAACTGACCAAAGCATCTGTTTTAGAATTCTGTTAAAAGCGAGCTTGTTTGCTTATAGGTCAGAGAAGACAAACAGCAAAGTTAGCAGGAGGAGCCCCGTTTGTTCCACCAGGACAGTATCATTCCTTTCAATGACCTTTCTGGTCATGACGTTGTAACTGACAGTGGATTCAGCATTTACCTTAAAAAGATGATTCATCGCTGAACAGGTCTCCATTCAAGTAAGTCCTGGTCTTAGCACCGTTTAAAATTCAATCTTGGGTTTCTTCTCTCAACAATTAGTTCTATCCTACGATACCCTCATATTTTCTTTTTTCCTCTATATTTCTACACCTACCTGTGAAGTAAAAAGACTGACATCCTTCCCAGATTGTACCCTGTTGCCTTTGCCTGGCTTATCGGCGTTTAACCACGTGATACACTCCGCAAATTTTTCTTCATAAATCAATCCTTCCATTAATCATTTTCATGATTTATCTTTGGGTTCCCTCCAAAACTGTCAACACTGCTTGTTTATTTAGGTTCTCAAAAATTGACTACGGTTGTCTCAGAGTAATTCCAGCTGCACTCGTATGAAGCACCACGGCCTCCCTTCGCCTGGGGGCTCCCGCGTCACCTTAAACAGTCCTGCTTGCTTCTTGTTGTTAATATCCACTGTAAACACGTCCACATTTCTCCCACCCCTCCCTCTTTCGTTAACTGCTACTAATAAATGCCCTTCTCCAGCTTCGCTTCTTCAGCGAACACTTCTGATGTGATTTTTATCAGATATTTGCTTGCATCTTTCGGAGAACCACTTTATTTTTTTTATCCCACATTTCTGACTTGTACTGGTTTTTTGAAACCATACTGCTGTTCATATCCTGGCCATTTATCAAAGCGTGTAACACCTCCCAATTTAGTCTTCCCAGCAACTGTCATGAGCATTCTGCTCATTCTCCTCTTTCAGATTATTAATAAATGCATAAAATACAAACCATGGTGACTCATAAGAGACAGGCCTCTCAACCACACAGAATGGCCCTGTCGTTGCCTTTTCCAGATGGCCTATGGGCTTCAGTCTGCGTGGCTGTGGCATTATCAAAGCTATGTGGAACTAATGCATCCAGGAAGATTATACAGCGTGCCAAATGCAATATTTCGCTTGAGTCTGAATATAATCCAAATGTCCTACTATGCTCCCATCACTGACTCATCTCTCCTCCTTGGGTAAATCTCTGTAAAATCTGACTTTGCTTCCTGGGGTTTCAGCTGTATGTGTGGTTGGTTTTATTTTACAGTGTAGTTCACTTTGGGGTTTGTTTCGATTGGGCTTTGGAGTGTCCCTTCCTCAGAGGATTTTATTGCTTGATGCGATGCACTTTGGTCAAATGCACATCCAGGGCAGTTCAAGAGGGTATCAAAAATAGCTCAGGAACATGGAGCAGCGGTGCATTTTCCGAATGCTCTGGAGGTGTCCGTGGTCTGGAAGTTGGAGTCTCTGTTAATTGACAGATCAGAAAGTTCCCTGCACAGCTGCTGGGGGTCAGGGGTAACCCCGTGGCTGTTCTTAACGCTTGTTTCCCGCTGATTCTTCTTCCAAGATTTGCTTTAAGACTTTTTTAACTGGCTGACCTTAGCTCCACACTGTCACCAAAACTGGGCAACAACATGGAGGAAGAAAGCTTTGAAATGGACTGTCATCGGCCATGGGCCCTATCTCCAGGGGACTCTCGTTACACCACATTTCTGTGATTGGTGCCCTTGCTCCCAGCACACTAGGAATGGCACCCCTGGGGTTAGACAATCCTGAGGTGCTCCGGATCTTTAAATTTATAACCCTAATTAGATCAGGAGGATCAAATGAGATAATTGATGTAAATCATTAGTGAATGAATGTAATAATTTAAAAGTAAAGAGAGAAAATGACAGCTATTTGTCCTAGTTTTCCTCTTTTAAGCAATTCATGTTACCGAGACAGGAACTTTCTTCTTCCAGCTCCTATTCATCTTTAATCTTTCCTTGAGCAGGAATGAAATTACAACCATTCTTCCATATATGCTCGAACAATTGATTTGCACCTTTCTTGGCAGAATCCCTAATATTTAAATACTCTGTGACTCTTTAAACCTCTACACGTTTGTGCTTCTCACTCTTCTCCATTTGACGTCGAGTTCTTCCCTCCATTTCTTGCCTTTTTGACATCCTTTTACTTATTCTGGGCCACGTTCCAAGCTATGAGACAATCGCACTTCTTAGGAACACAGACAATAAATAAAACGAAGAGGTCTGAGCAGCTGAAGTAGGTATTTCAAAGTCCAGCTACTAAAATGCAGGTATGCCATTCAAAGGGGAGGCCCAAACTCAGAGCCCATTCACACACTGCTTCCTGTTCTCAAAATGCTGTTAGTTGATTTCTAAGTCTAATCTATGAGGCCGGTGACCAGTTACAAAGGAGAAGTAGGTCCTAAGATCCATTTAGTGGATCTCAATTTGTATTTTTTAAATAAAATAAAAATAAAATCGAAAATATCAGAATGCATCTCTTGTAGTAAGGGTAAAAATTATTTCACAAAATTATTTCACAAAAAATTTGCTATGTGTGTGTATTGGGTTGTGATAGGAAAGGTAGTTCTTGCTATGAATCATGAGCACAAAATGGAAAGTCATAACCTAATCTAGCCCCTGGCTCCTAATGAGGTGGAACTCTATGCGTTCTCAGAGGAAGTGGTGTTCATGTATTCCTTGCTGTCTTAGAACAAGCCTCTCACAAAGACCCATCTTCATCCCAGCTCATTACTTGAAGGGCGATGTCATGTTCTCTTTTCGTCAAGATTATTGGGGAGTGGCTCGGCGCCTGTGGCTCAACTGGCTGGGGCGCCAGCCACATACACCTAGGGGGGCGGGTTCGAATCCAGCCCGGACCCGCCAGACAACAATAATGGCTGCAACCAGAAAATGGCCAGGTGTTGTGGCGGGCGCCTGTGGTCCCAGCTACTTGGGAGGCTGAGGCAGGAGACTCGCTTGAGCCCAGGAGTTGGAGGTTGCTGTGAGCAGTGAAGCCATGGCAACTCTACCCAGGGGCTCAGCTTGAGGCTCTGTCTCAAAAAAAAAAAAAAAAAAAAAGATTATTGGGGAGTAGGCTTATTTCCAACCTTACTCTCTTTGAAATTATGAATTCGAATTGATTGAAACTCAGTACAAATCCACCTTAATCATTAGCCATTGTTATCATCGCAGTTGCAGAAACACAGTGATAATCTTAGCTGCATCTGGAAATGGCTCTGACATTCTTTAAGCTTTCCTTCCCTGATCAGCGAGACAGAGGCTGCTGGTCCATGGACACACCCCCAAGCCTGTCCAGAGAACTGACAATCTCCATCTGGTTAAGCCAGAAGTGGTCGTATGGTTGCACTTAAAGACTTAATTAAAACTGCATCTGTCTTTGCCACCATCCTTCCCCTTTCTGATGGCATTGAATACAGAAAGAGTAATAGGGAGAACAAAGTTACGTCCAAAAACTTCTGCATTTTACTAGCATCTTATCCAAATGAGGAAGCAATAGTGGGGTAGAATGTGAGTGAGAGCGTCCAAAAACGTGTGTTGCATTTGAGTTTGGTGGCAAGTCTTTCAAATCTATTGCTCTGGGTCTTCATGTCTGCATTTCTAAACTGAGAGACGTGCCACCACAATTTAGCCAGGAATAATTATCATAGCTGCACTTACACGGCACTCGCTATGTCACAGGCTCAAGCCTTTTACATAATTGGCTGATGTAATCCACACAACCACACTAACAGGTAGGAAATTTTTCTTTGTTTCACAGACAAATATGCATGGATGAACAGCAGAGAGGTTAAAGAACTTGCGTGAAGTTACAGCACCCCAGATGCTGTGCTCTTAACATCATGCATTATTGCCTCAGTAGAGACCTTTTTTTGTTTTAATCACTTGTCCTAGCCCCAACTACTCTCCAAAGCCCATTGCACTTCAAATATCTCTGAAGACATTTACTACGAAATAAACCATATTTACTAAGAAGTATTAATTTCATTTTTATTAATCAAAAATGTATCAAGCAGTCAGAGTTGTGATTTGCATAAGCAAGTTACCACACGCATTGACTTAATTTCTCTTGAAGTGAAATTTAATGTTTTGGCTAACCTAAAAGTTATATCATCCATGATTTCTGTTAGCCCAGAGATCCCCATTACTACTTGGGGCTTCCTTGTAACCAAAACATTAGATTTCCCTTGAATATTTCCATAAATTATTAGGGACAAAGTAACTGTTTCCCTTAACTATTCTAGGATGCCCACAACTTCTATATCCCAATGAATGCATATTATATAATCCTGAATCTATTTTTTTAGTTCCTCTAATGGTCTTTCTTTTTTTCTCTTTTTTGAGACAGAGTATTAATCTGTTGCCCTAGGCTAGAGTGCTGTGGCATCCACCCAGCTCTCCCAGCAACCTCAAACTCTAGAGTTCAAGCAATCTTCCTCCCTCAGCCTCCCAAGTAGCTGGGACTACAGGCACCTGACACGACACCTGGATAATTGTTTGTATTTTTAATAGAGACAGGGTCTTGCTCTTGCCTAGGAGGGTCTTGAACTCCTGAACTCAAAGGATCCTCCCACCTCAGCCTCCCAGAATGGTAGGATTACAGGTGCGAGCCACTGCCTCTGCCCTGATAGTTGATCTTAAGGTCAGAGAGGATACTACCATCCTGGAGAGTGTTTGGAAATAGAGTGGGGATATTTTTGGTTGTCACATTGACTGGAGGAAGGAGATGTTGAATGGGAGGTTGGAAATTGGTATTTAATGGGCAGAGGCCAGGGGCAGTCCCACTCAGGGAAGAATTTCCCCACCAAATGCCAAGAGCATTCCTGCTAAGAAATCTGTGAGGGCTAGTTGCTGGAGAATGGCAGAGGAAAAGGAGAGAAATGGTACCTCCATTCCTACCCACCATCTCTGCCCTGCTTTGCTGGGATAACCTCCCTCCCTTCCACTGGTCTCATGTGAGATCCAAGCCAACCCCTCTTCCTTCAATGTCCCCATTCTTTCTGTGTTGTACCACTCCTCCACATATAGCAAGACACCATTTGAGAAAAACACACTATCTTTATGCAATGATGGAGTCCATCCTTCACAGTCAGAGCCTGAGAGACACATCTGTGCCCAGGGCAAACTCCCCCACCAGCCCACTAGGAATCAAGGATTTAACTTTGGTTTTCCAGCTGTTCTGGAAGAGCTCTGAGGAGGTATTCTTACAGAAAGTGGAGATTCCTGATCCAGACTCATTGGTTCCTTTAAAAATATGTATTAAAAAAATACCACTATGAAAAACCACTTCATATCCACTACGATAGCTAAAATTAAAAAGATAACAAGTGTTTATGAGGATGTGGAGAAATTGGAACTCTCATGCACTGCTAGTGGGAATGCAAAATGGTGCAGTCATTTTGGAAAGCAGTTGGCGGTTCCTCAAAAAGTTAAACATAGACCTACCATATGATCTTCTAATTCCTGTCCTAGGTATATATCCAACAGAGTTAACACACATCCACACAAAAACTAGTAAATAAATGTTCATAACAGCATCATTCATCATAGCCCCAAACTGGAAGTAACCCAAATGTCTATCAGCTGACAAATGGATGAACAGAATGTGATATATCCTCAAAGCAGCCCTGGATTCAGCCATAAAACGGGTGAAGAAGTAGTGACATGAGCCCGTGACTCGATGAATCTTGAGAATATGCTCAGAGAAAGAAGCAGTTACAAAAGGCGACCTATCTGATGATTCCATCTACTTAGAATGTCAACAATAGGCAAATGCCTGGGGACAGGAAGGAGATTACTGACTGCCGGGGGCTGATGATAGAGAAGAATGGGAAGGGACTGCTCATAAGCTTCTTTTGGGGTAGTGAAAATGTTCTAAAATTGGATAGTAGTGATAGTTGCACAATTCTGTGATTATACTAACAATCAATGAATTGTACACTTATTTAAAGGGGTGAATTTTATGGCTTATGAACTATATCTCAAGAAAGCTGTTAGTAAAAAAAATAAATATGTTCAGGCTGGGCAAGGTGACTCCCTCCTGTGATCCCAGTGCTCTAGGAAGCTGAGTCAGGTGGATCGCTTGAGCTCAGGAGTTCCTGACCAGCCTGAGCAAGAGTGAGACCCTGGTCTCTACTAAAAATAGAAAAACTAGCAAGGCTCCAGGGACACCTGTAGGCTCAGCTACTCTGGAAGCTGAGGCAAGAGGATCACTTGAGCCCAAGAATTTGAGGTTGCTGTGAGCTATGACACCCTGGAGATCTATCCAGGGCCACAGAGTAAGACCCTACCTCAAAAAAAAAAAAAAGTTTAGATTTCTTATCTTGTGGCACACATATTTAGCCATTTGGAGGGATTCCACAAAGAACAAAAAAAACCAATGTACTTGATCTTATGGAATGTGCAATTCTAGCAAACAAACAAAAAGGAACTTCATACTCCTGCCAGTGGCCCAGGGGTGCATGCAGTGTTCAGTCTCCATTCTCATGGACCCTACAAGCATTCTTGCCCAACACAGCTCCAGCTCTTAGTCACCCGAATACACCCTACTGGGGTCCCCTTGGGCCCACACACAGCAACTCCCTGACCACTTAGGAATTCATTCTGGGCTCAAGGCATGGCAGCTCTTCACGAACACTTCCACTCTCCTTTCAAATGCTCCCACCTCTCACTAGCCTTCTGCCCACTTACTTCTACCCTTATTCGTTCATTTAACAAATTATTTAATAAGTATTTGCTGAGCACTGTCCTAGTTAGAATGCTTTGGGCTGCAGGCACAGGCTTAGACTCTGTTTCCCTACGTTCATCTGGTCCTGCCCTCACCATTGGGTTGTCACTGTCCTCAACAGCTGCTGGGGGCAGTAACAATGGGGACAACAGGGTTTCTTGGTTATATCTAGTAAGAGAGAGGGGGGATTATTTAACAAGTATTTGCTGAGGGCAATAATGACTATCCTCCAGTCAGAGGATAAAAATAAAAATCTGTCTTTCAACCAGGCGGTACCTATGGCTCAAAGGAGTAGGGTGCCGGCCCCATATGCCGGAGGTGGTGGGATCAAACCCAGCCCCAGCCAAAAAAAACTGCAAAAAAAAAAAAAAATCTGTCTGTCTTCAGCCTATCAGAGCCAGTGGAATCAACTATCCACAGTTGGCAGAGGGCAGCCAGGATGACTGCACTCTGGCAGACTGATTGACTTAGGAGTAAATCCTGGAGCTGGAGGAGAGGTGCTAGCATCCCCAAGCACATGAGACACACAGGAGGGAGGAAGGGGTTCAATCTGATTTACTGTCCATCATAGACCATTTACCTACCGGCTTCTTCAGCTCAATTCAGGTGCTAAATGCTATTCTGCGTCCTAGGGACAATGTTAACAGCTTACACTGCGTCTAAATCTCCCCCAAGGAACAATGCATTATTTCTCCCACTGGTGGCATTTCAAGGTCAGATGTTTGGGAACAACATCTGACTACCCCAAGGTCACCCCAATGTCACGTTCTACAAGTACTCTCCTTCCACA
Source organism: Galago senegalensis (assembly GCA_963575145.1). Lineage (NCBI taxonomy): Eukaryota > Metazoa > Chordata > Mammalia > Primates > Galagidae > Galago > Galago senegalensis. The sequence goes on from CAUYTI010154277.1 coordinate 11,439, forward strand.
GTGCTTCAGACCAACCCTGCACATACCCCACAGGATCCTCACCAGCAGAGGGGCGCCCTCTAGGAGAAAACGTTCATTTCTGTTCCCAACACACAACATGCTACAAAACAAAGCCAAATTTCTGCTAGAAAGCTCTGTACTTCACTACCAGAATGACTGTGTCTAGCATTGGTGAAACTACCAGTCTACATTGAGAAAGTTCTCTGGGCTTCTTGGAAATACCTGAGAAGTATTCAGGAAACCTGAAACTGTTTGGAAATATTTGATTGGGAATGTTTGGAAATTGTTTGGAATATGTGGAAATATCCCAATGCCACTAGAAATAATAGTAATCCTCCCCCACACACTTTTTAGGCAAGTCATGAGGCCACTGGTACTTTTTGTTTCTTAATTTCCACTTCCACATATATACATGCTACAATTTCCCCATTTACCAAGAACGTGAGTTTGGGTGGACTCAAGGGTAAATAAAGCCTTTTTTTTATTCTGAACTCCATATTTAATCCAAATCACGATTGTGTCTATATAAGCTAAGTGCAAGGCAGAGATCAGCCAGCAAACAAAGGGAGGGAGAAAAGTCAACTGGTTGGAAGAGACTTGTAATTAATTATTAATTTTATAGGCAGCAAAGGCAGACACTCTGGGCTCCCAAATTACACCGAGACCAAAATCTGACTGACATTAACAAGGCTAATTTTGAATAATACCTTATTATTTCTACCAAGTTTTATTATTTATAAAATTCTTTTATATGTATTCTCTCATTTGACTATGATATATATGGGAAGGAGGTGTTGCCATTTTTGTAGGTGAAGATAAGTCAAGGTTTACCTCTCCTGCCCCAAACATAGCAAGTTCAAGGGATGAAACTCACCCCCAGGGACCCACCCCTGAGCTGCACCCACCCCCCTCACTTCCATCCTGAGCTGCCCCGCTCACTTCCATTCTCTTATGGGGAGCATTCATATTTTAATATGCCCAGCACAAAGAATAAACTCAAAATTATTTGTTCAATGGTTACAATAGAAGAATGGATTGCAGAAAGAAACAAAATGATGAGAAACAACATTAAGAAAATTTCTGACTACATTTTCAGAAACAGGGAGAGTTAATCACTATCTTGAAGTATTTATGGAAAATTGAATAAAGGCAAAGTTGAGGAATTTTGCTCACTGATTTAAAGCTTCTCTTCTGTAAAATGTGCATGACAAACTTTGATTATTGTTATCATCTAAAAAGATCATTAATATCTATTATTTTTACTAACAGTTACCGTTTGTTGTGCTTACTCAGTGCCAGGGACTCTATGTACATTACCTGGCTTAATCCTCACAATCATCCTGTAACTCGGACTATGCACTTGCATTTCATAGGCAAGGGAGCACCAGCTTGGAAGAGCTAAGTATCCTTTGTCAATTCACACAGGAGAAAGTCATAGAACTGGGATGAGAAGGGAACATTCTTATAGCTCAATGCCTTTCTGCTGGGCCAGGCTTTTTTTGTGGACAAGGGACAAGTTCCAAAACGCTTCTTCCAAGGAGCAGATGCAAAAATTATGGTTCTTAGTAGCAATAGCATTTGAACATTGTTCTTAGAAATACCCAAAACGTATTTAGTAAACTCAAACCTCAATTGCAACTAACATATACGATGTGGAAGACAGAGTAAAATAAGATACACCCGGACAATTTCATCTTTCCCCTGTTCATTTAAAGTGATTAAATATGTGTGGGTTTAGTCTACACTCTCGTGATTAATATTGAAAGTGTTCAAGGTGTCCGATTTTAATCACTTGTTCCCAATGTTGTGAATAGTTTATTATAAAAATGCATTGTACCTACCTAGTAATTATGCTTTCCACCCCCATCTGTAAAAGTTAGAGGACCACCAGGAGATTTATCATATTACACTTCTTGTATTGGTAAACCTTATAAAGCTACTGTTTGTATTATCAGTATCCTCCCAAAAAAAGACATGGTCAACAAAGCAATTTTAGTATGGGAGGGAATTAACATTGTTCAATGCAGTTGTTCAAGACCAAAGAGTCATCATTCTCAAATATTGCCAACATCGAACTTAAGAAGTATTCCAGGCGTTCTACAGCCACCAGAAAATAAACAGAGGTGCGTAGCCCTGCCCTCCAGAAGTTTAAATCTAATGAAACTGGAAAGGGAAAGCACGCCCAGCCATATGTTTAGTAGATCATTAGCCAGGCTCTAGAGAACAGGGTGGCATCAGGAAGATAAATGGGTTGCTGTGAAAACTTGAAAATCGTGGGTTCCTTGAGAGGTAAGTGCTGCCCAGCCCCTGTAGCCTGGTTAGTGAGCTCTTCAGCAGATGGCTGATTTACCTTTCTTATTTCACTCGTGCAGTTAGCCCAAGAGAGGGAGAATTCTCAATTTCCAAACCAGATGTGCAAGACCGTTTAACTCCAGGAAAATACAAAAAGAAATAGCTGGTGACTTTCTCGTTAGTAGGCGCTGTTACAGAGATGATGATGGGGGTTTCTTTCTGTTGCTAATGCAATGTGACTTTTATTCCATTGAAAAGCACTGAAGATTTCTAACTTGGCTAAGGGAGAGAAGAACTTCCTGAGCAAAGACCTCCCTTTCCTCCCGTGGAAAATTGTGCCAAAACACTTCCCCCCTCCCCCCATTCACCTATACCATTTGTTACTAGAAGGAGCTGTGGGTTGGGGCCAACTCGAGAGTGTGATGCTTTTTCCTTATGACTATGATCTGCCTCGGGAAATTTGCATAAGCTTTCCTTGGAAGGAAGAGGAGGAATAATAAACGTAATTAGCTCAGTGCTTTCCTTGAAATGTATCTGAAAACAGATGACAGATCTCCATAATCAAACTACCTCCTACACTCAAATCTTACACTATTTTCTCAAAAGGAGAATATACTGGTTTATAACTGTTGTTGCTTATAAATACATGCAGTTATTTTTATATTGTTTTCTATGCTGGATGTGGCTTTTGTCTACATATAAATTAGGGAGTAAGAACTACTTTTGTAAGAGAAAATTCATAATTCCTTGCTGATGAGTCTGCTAGCTGTATGGAATAAAATTATTTGCATACTATTGACTCCGACCGGTGCAATAGCCTTTTTTTTTTAAACATTGATTAACAGACTTTAATGTATAATCATTGGAAATAATGGCTAATTTTTCTGACTGCCAACTTTTAAAAAATATTTTAAGGATGCTCTGAGCCCAGCATCCCACCATTTAAAATGTAATGCTATATGCAATATTTCAAATGCAGGATATCATACTAAAAGTGTTATCTCCATCCATTTTACTTACTGTTTAAATTGATGGATTTCCCCTCCCAGCACTTTGTTAAGATTATTATTCTTTCTTGAAGTATTTACTGAGTAGCTACTATGTACCAAGGACACAAAAATTCATAAGGCTTAATCTGTATTCCTACAAGAGTAAAGTCTAGTCGGGGAGATGGATATGTAAACAAGTAATTACAGAGTGCTCTGAGATCCTAGGGATAAAATATTCTTCCTTAGAAGGGGGGTTGGGAAGGTGGCACCTGTGGCTCAGTGAGTAGGATGCCAGCCTCATATACCAAGGGTGGCAGGTTCAAACCTGGCCCTGGCCAAACTGCAACAAAAAAAGCTGGGCACTGTGGCAGATGCCTGTAGTCCCAGCTACTCGGGAGGCTGAGGCAAGAGAATCACCTAAGCCCAGGAGTTGGAGGTTGCTGTGAGCTGTGACACCAGGGCACTCTACCGAGGGCGACAAAGTCAGACTAAAGAAGGGGTGTTGGGAAAGCTTAATGAAGACTAACATTGGAGGAGTTCCTGAAGATACAACAAAAATGCCACAAAGCTAGAAAGAAAGTCACAACCAGGAATGTTCTAGCATTGCTGTCTTTGCTGAAGTTGGAACCCAGGGTAAAGATGGGTGTTCACTAACATCTTATCAGATATAGTATTTAAAATACCATAGTCATCTATAATCTGCTAAATGTTACTTAGGTGTTGACAATGTCTTCATTTTCTAAATAGACTTTAATTAATAATGTAATGCTATATATAAAATAATAACATTGTTAATAGGGCAAAAGGAAATGAAGAATAATCTCAAAAGATAAACATTCAATTCAATGAATGTTCATGGGAAGTTAGTATTTTTATTGATTTTTTAGTTTATAATAAACTTTTATATATTTACATTTATATACATGTGTGTTTTATCTATAACATTTAAATATATTACTGTGGCTCGGCACCTGTAGCTCAAGCGGCTAAGGGGCCAGCCACGTACACCAGAGCTGGCAGATTCATATCCAGCCTGGACCTGCCAAACAACAATGACAACCACAACCACCCCCCCAATAAAAAAATAACCAGGGCATTGTGGAGGGTGCCTATAGTCCCAGCTACTTGGGAGGCTAAGGCAAGAGAATCGCTTAAGTCCAGGAGTTGGAGGCTGCTGTGAGCTGTGATGCCATGGCACTCTACCCAGGGCGACAACTTGAGGCTCTGTCTCAAAATAAATAAATAAATATATCACTGTATTCAAATATTTATTTAATACATAATTTGCATGTATAATAAATGTTCTATTTTATGATAAATATGAATGTATCATAAAATATGACATATATAAATAATACATAATAATAAAAATATCTGGGCTCTCTTTTCGGTTCCGTTACTGGTCTGTGTGTCTATTTTGTGCCAGTGCCATGCTGTTGGATCACTATTGCCATGTAGTATAGTTTGAAGTCTGGCAATGGGAGGCCTCCAGATCTGTTCTTTTCACTTAATTTAGTTTTTGCTATCCTAGCACTTTCTGGTTCCAAATGAAGTGTAGAATTTTTTCTACATCTGGAAAATATAATGTTAGTATTTTGATGAGGATTGCTTTGAATCTCTAAATCATTTTGGGTTGTATGGACATTTTAACAAGGTCGATTCTACCAGTCCATGAGCATAGCTTTTCCTTTTGTTTGTGTCATCTGCAATTTCTTTCTAAGTGTTTCATAGTTCTCTTTGTAGATAGAGATCTTTCACCACCTTGGTTAAATATATTCCTGATTTTGGGTTGGTTTTTTTTTTTTTGTAGTGATTACAAATGTTATTGAGTCTTTGATTTGATTCTCAACTGTCACTGGTACATAGAAATGCTACTGATTTGTGTGCATTGATTTTATTATCTGAGACTTTGCCAAATGTATTTGCCAATTCCAAGAGCCTCTTGGTGGAGTCTTTGGAGATTTCTGGATATAAGATTATATCATCAGTGAAAAAGGATAGTTTAATCTCCTCTTTCTGAATTTGGACACCTTTACTTATTTCTCTTGCCTGATAGCTCTGGTTAGAACTTCCAGCACTATGTTCAATGGAGTGGTGACAGTGGGCACCCTTGTCTTATTCCACTTCTTAGGGGGAATGTTTTCAGCTTTCCCCATTCAGTATGACATTGGCTGGGGGGTTGTCATACATGGCTTTTATAATTTTGAGACACGTTCCCTCTAGGCCTAATTTGATGAGGGTTTTTATCATGAAAAGGTGCTAGATTTTGTTGAATGATTTTTCTGCATCTACTGAGATGATCATATGGTCTTTGTTTTTGCTTCTGTTTATGTGGAGAATCATATTTATTGAACCATCTTTGCATCCCTGGGATTAAGGCCACTTGGTCATGGCGGATTATTTTCTTGATGTGCTGTTGAATTCACTTTGCAAGATTTTATAGGGGATTTTTGCATCTATATTCATAAAGAACATCGGTCTGTCGTTTTGTTGTTGTGTCCTTTTCTGTCTTTAGTATCAAGGTGATTCTGGCTTCATGGAATAAGTTGGTCTTTCTCAATGTTATGGAACAATCTATGTAGTATGGGATGGAACTGGAGATCATTATCCCAAGTGAAGTATTTAAAGAATGGAAAAACAAATGCCACATGTACTCACTATTAAATTGTAACTAGCCAATGAGCACAGATGTACACAAAGGGAATTAAAGGTCAGTGGAAATTAAGTAAAGGGGACGGGGAGGCAGGGATGGGGGAAACCTACCCAATGGGTACGATGAACACTATGTAGGTGATAGGCACACTTGTAGCCAGGACTCAAGCATTACAAAAACAATCCATGCAACCACAAACATTTGTACCCCCTTAATATTTTGAAATTAAAAGGAACTATAATTTAATATGCCTAGAATCTGCTTCTACCCAACAAATACCTGAGAACGGAAAAGCACTTGGTAGCCTGAGCCAAGATATTTTTGGAAGGAGGCTTACTCATATTTGTTACCAAGAAAGTCATGATTTTTAGAATATCAAAATATCATACTTTGTTAATAAAGCATCACTTTTAGAAAAATGGATTGTGTAGCACAACCAATTAAGAAATAAAATTTTCTGGCTCTGTGCTCATAGCTCAGTGAGTAGGGCGCAGGCCATATACACAGAAGCTGATGGGTTTGAGCCCAGCCTGGGCCTGCTAAACACCAGTGACAACTGCAACCAAAAAATAGCCGAGCATTGTGGTGGGTGCCTGTAGTCCCAGCTACTTGGGAGGCTGAAGCAAGAGAATCACGTAAGCCCAGGAGTTTGAAGTTGCTGTGAGCTGTGATGCTACAGCACTCTACTGAGGGTAATATAGTAAGACTCTGTCTCAAAAAAAAAAGAAAGAAAGAAAAGAAAGAAAATTTTCTGCCTGGTAAAAATAAATAGATTAATCAATTAATTAAATTAAAGCCGAGTCTGCTTTATTTGGTACCTACTATATTCCAGGCTGTGTTCTAGTCAGGAAGGAGATTAGGGTAAACAAGGCAGATGAAATCCCAGCCCTCAGGGGACTTACAAATGGATGAGGGCAACAAATAAATGTAATGTAAAACAAAATAATGCAATACATGAGACTTAGGGGTCTATTGAAACATTAATTACAGTAAGAAGTAGGTGTGTGTGTGTTGCCTGGTGCTATCTTGCCCTGTAACTCCTCCGTAATTATTATAAGCTTTAAAAATATTGTGTGTGTGATAGATTGATCATTTCTATAGTTCACATAGAAAATAAATTTTTCTGTATTTTCATGTAAAATGTACGCTTGAGTAGCAGTATTAATGGTTTTTGTAAAAAGACATTGTAAACTGCCACGGTGGTGAAGAGTGAAGATTCCAGAAACAAATCAGATGGGCTCATAGCTGAGTGACCTTGGGCAAGTTAACCTCTCTGCATCTCAAGTCCGACATCTGTACAGAATAACTATAAGAATAATACCCACATCATGGGGTTGCTCTCGTATTGATTTAATGCATGTCAATCACCTAGAAGAATACTAAGTAATACTAAGTACTCAATAAATACTACTTATCACGATTAACAAAATACTAGCAAACCTGTATATTAACTAGCCTGTGTTTAAAGTAAGTTCAAATCTCAAAAAAAAAGTCATGAAAAACAAGATTCTCTTGATTTACAGTATATGCTCTGAGCAGCCATGGTATTGAATATTTGTTTTAAAAAGAGAAGAAAAGAAGAAGGAAGGAAAAGAAGGAGGGAAAGAAAAGGGGAAGAGAGAAAGAAAACCTCCCAGAAGTGGGAAGGGAACTTCGCATGCCCGGCAGAGGCTCAGAGGCTAGCTGACTCAGAGTTTGGGAGTTCTTCCCACGGCTACAACACGGCACTCCTCCTGGGAAAATGAATAAAATCATTCATCTTCACAGTACCAGGCAAAGCAAACTATTTCCTACTTCCATCCATGCTGCAGCTTTTCAAATGGACTTAAAACAGCCCTCTGCAATTAGCAATTGTTTCTCTAGTGATTTCCAAGCAATTTTATCCTCTAACAGCGCTTTATTTTTGTACATTATTCATATGCATGTTAAGAAGCCCACCTAATAAGGCGATTGCTCAATTAAGCCTTCATTTAGTGAACTTTACTCACGCAAGTCAATGATTTCATTTTTCCGCTTCCCGAGGGAGTTGGGAAGACTTCAGAGAGGAGATGATAGTTGAACGGGGTCTTGAGAAATCAGACTCTATCTATGGAGAAAGCTGAGCTATGTCAAGTTCAGAAAGTGCTGGTAAGTTTGGGGTACACCATCTACGATGCTCAAGATCATACTTCAGTCTTAAGTAAACAATGTAAATCCAGTAAAGAGGTCATCCTTGCTGGCTCTGCTAATGCAGATACATTTTCCTCCTCTCTTGGCTCCACCTCCCACACAGACATTTACAAATAGACACTCACACATGGTCGTAAGCATGAGAAGTCGGTTCTACATCTGAACAGAGAAGCAGCATTTGGTGAGGAAGAGACACAAAGTGGAGAGGAAAGCAGGTAAAAAGGAAATCTAATCACTTTGTTTGTTTTCCTCCTACCACTCTGGGAGGAAAATATAATTATTTTTAAACTAGTTTTGTGCCCTTGGTAGAAAGAGGGCAGCAAAGCCAACAGTCTGATCAATCCATTCAAGAGCGGCCTCTGAGATTCTGAACACTAAGATGGCCCAGGGACTCAGGCAACAAAGAGTGGCAGAGGACCGTGGCCACTCCTCCGTCCCCCCTGATAAGCACCTCCAAGTTGGAAGTCTAGGGAGCTTCCAGGCACCCCAAGTAAACAGGACAGCTTAGAAGCAAGCTTCTAGATGTAGCTCAAGGCCGTCTCCTAACCTGCTGTCTTCCACTCAGACTCTCACCACTAAGCTCCTCCTATACAGTCTGGGCAAGAAAACAACCCAGGCCTGGGTAAACACTGCCGTTCCCACAGGGCCATGCTAGCAGGGAGGCTTCCAGGCTTCGCTAAGAAGCTTCAGGTGAGCAAAAACCGGAGCACAGGAACAGATGAGCTGCTAAGTGGCGGCAGCAGCTGGCAAACTAGCCTGTGTGATGTGAGCACTTAGGAGGCATTGCGTTGGAAAGGCCGCAGAATGAACAAGGGCAGGAGTTTGCACAGTTTTAGATACAACCGCTAATGAAGAGCTTGTGCTTAGGGCAGAAAGAGAGTAAGAGCTTGTGCTTAGGGCAGAAAGAGTGTTGGCTCTGGTGGGTTTAGTTTCGGGGTTTTGAGGGGCTTTGTTTTGTTTCCTTTCATTCAACCTATCTGTAGGTCTGCCATGTGCCAGCGCTGTTCTAAGCACTGGCAGCAGAGAAGCAAAGAAAATATCCCTGTTCTCATGTGGCTTACATAAAAGGAGATGATAGATGCGATAAATACGTAAATTATAAAATATGTTAGAAGGTGATTAGTACTAGGGTAGAACAACAACAAGAATAAAGAAGAATGAGACAGGCACGGTGGGAGTTGGTGTTTTAAATGAAGTAGTCAGGTGACATGTGGGCCAAGACTTGAGGGAAGTAACGGAGTGAGCCCTGCTGACACCTGAGGGTCTGGACAGCACGCAGAGGGAAGGGCCAAGGCCAAGTGGGACCAGCAGGGGCTGCTCTGCTTGTCCTTGTATGCTAACCTTATTTGTGTGGCTGTCAGTAATTTTAAGTCACTTAACTATTTTACAAAGTTTGCATTTGCCAAATGTAGATAATATACCCTACCACCCACCCACCTGGGCACACATAAATTGCAGCATTTTGCATTTAAGCTGAAAACAGTGAGGATGCTGAGATCCTGTCATCACATTATTGGAGAACTATCATTCTTCCTTTGGGAAATATCACATAATATATATGCTCTGTAACCACCTGACATCACATCAAGTATGTGTGCTGGTGTCGATTCATAAAATGATAATAAGAACCTTAACTTTTTAATTTTTGTTAGAATAAAATATAAAAACCAAGTGTGGTGGCTCACACCTGTAATCCAGCACTTTGGGAATTTGAAGTGGATGGATTGGTTAGAGCTCAGGAGTTCAAGACCAGCCTGAGTAAGAGTGCGATGCCATCTCTACTGTAAATCAAAAAACTAGCCAAGTGCTGTGGTGGGCACCTGTAGTCCCAGCTACTCAGGAAGCTGAGGCAAGAAGATCATTTGAACCCAGGAGTTTGAGGTTCCTATGAGCTATGAGGCCACAGCACTCTACCCAGGGCACAAAGTGACTCAGTCAAAAAAAAAAAAAAAGAATAAAATATAAATATTAATACAAGTTCAAGTACTTTCTTCCAGCATCCCTTTCTCTCCCTGACCCCAAGTGACCTTGTACTACTCTGAGGAAGATGCTCTTTGGAAGCTCCATCCTGGGGCAGGGGGCAGTGAGATGTCCAGCTCCAGCTAGCCTATGGGCCCTGGGAAACCCCTCTGGGCTCCACTGAGGGAGGGACTTTTTTATGAGTTACAAAAAATGGGGTGCAGAAAAGTGATCCAAAAGCCATCGTCCAGGGAGGAAGTTAAAACACAAAATGGGGCCATGTGCCCCAAAGCAGCTGTCCGTTCACAGGAGCAGGGCAAGCATGGAAAAATCAGAAAAAAGGTGATGAAATACAAACTGCGAAAATGGGATTCAATTTTCTGGTGTTTAAAAAAACAAACAAAAAAAAAAATCTCATGCCTGAAAGGTTCATGGTGTAAAGTTTATGCCAGAAACAATATGTATAGAAGAATTCCTGCTTGGTCAATGCCAGTTTCCTCCCATCCGCCTCACACCCCACTCCCGTTCCCATGTCGGCTGACCAGCATGTGCCTGTTTGCCCCCAGTCTTCCCAGTTCTAGTAATGAAAGTCCCACATCCCAGGAACTCTCAGGAAAACCATCGCAGCTGGTCACCCTTCCATAAAAAACAGCCCATGGATTTGGAATAGGAGGCATTTGGTGCTAATGAAGGTCTCAAAGTCTCTGCAGAGGAGTTGACTAAGACAACTCTGAATTAATTGTCTGGGATATATTGTCCCAACCAACAAGCATAATGGGACTCAAAATACAACTTAAATTCAATTATAGAAAAATGGTTTAGGCTTGGCGCCTGTGGCTCAAGTGGCTAAGGTGCCAGCCACATACTCCTAAGGTGGCAGGTTTGAATCCAGCCCGGGCTCGCCAAAACAACAATGATGGCTGCAACCAAAAAAAAAAATAGCCGGGCGTTGTGGCAGGTGCCTGTGGTCCCAGCTACTTGGGAGACGGAGGCAGGAGACTCGCTTGAGCCCAGGAGTTGGAGGTTGCTGTGAGCTGTGATGCCACAGCACTCTACCCAGGGGGACAGCTTGAAGCTCTGTCTCAAAAAAAGAAAAGAAAAGAAAAGAAAAGAAAAGAAAAGAAAAGAAAAGAAAAGAAAAGAAAAATGGTTTATATTTCCTACACATGTGAGTCCATGACCTGATACCCTTATTTTTTCTCTCTGTAAATGAGAGAGAGAGAGAAACAGATTGGGAAGGAAACACACCTAAAGGTAAACATCAGTAAACTCTAGAGAAGAAGCTGATTCATATTGAGGACAATCACTTTGTACTCCTTTTGGTTCTAAATTGCTTAAATTTTTAATAAGGTCCTTTATCCCTTGTGTAATTAAAACAAAAACAAAAGAAAGTATGGGTTTTCCTGTATGTCGGGAGGGCACAGTCATTGCTGCACTGTTGATGGACAGATCAGCAAAAGAGAAATAGGATGAGGTGGTGAAAAAGACTCGTTTTGAGAGAACGGGAAAACCCAACAAAAAGTGATCATTAGAATGTGACATGGACTACAAAGGTAGAGAAAGTCTGGAGCTTTTCTGTTTGTGTAGGTGAAGTTTCTGTAGGCCGATAGACTAGAAAGAAAACAGGCCAAGAGCACTCTGGAAGGAGGATCACTTGAGCTTAGGAGTTCAAGGCCAATCTGACCAAAAAGTGAGACTCCCGTCTCTATAAAAGATAGAAAAATTAGCTAGGCATGGTGACATGTGTTTGTAATCTTAGCTACTTGGGAGGCTTAGGCAGGAGGACTGCTTGAACCCAGGAGTTTGCGGTTGCTGTGAGTTTTGATGCCAGTGCCCCCTAGCCAGGGCAACAGAGTAAGACTCTGTCTCAGGTTTCTTTTTTTTAAAAAAAGGAGGGCGACGCCTGTGACTCAGGGAGTAGGGCGCTGGTTCCATATACTGAGGATGGTGGGTTCAAATCCAGCCGTGGAGAAAAAAAAAATGCAACAACAACAAAAAAAATAAAATAAAAATAAAAAGGAGGCTCAGTGCCTGTAGTGTAGTGGTTATGTACTGAGGCTGGCAGGTTCAGACCCGGCCCAGGCCAGCTAAACAACAATGACAACTGCAACAACAAAAAAAAAATAGCTGGGTGTTGTGGCAGGTGCCTACAGTCCTAGCTACTTGGGAGGCTGAGGCGAGAGAATCGCTTAAGCCCAAGAGGTTGCTGTGAACTGTGACACCACAGCACTCTACCAAGGGTGACAAAGTGAGACTCTGTTTCAAAATAAAACCAAGTAAAATAAATAAAAATAAAGGAGGGAAGGAAGGAAGGAAAGAAGAAATCATAAACAACTTCTATGTCAGAGAAGAGCTTGAGGATTACAAAGCAGAGAAAGATGTGACTGGGAGATGACAGCTGAGGGTCCCTTATCAGCTTTATCCTCAGTAGTGTCCTGCCTCTCTGCGCCCTGCCAGTGCTCTGTCTGATCTATCATGCCCTTTTCTCTCTCTGGGCTCTCTCCTTTGGCAACTTCCAATCAGCCCCACGGGTTTAATTAGTACTTCCATGCAGACAGGTCCCAAAGTGGCATCTCCAGAGGTGACCCTTTCTCCTGGGTCACATCCCTCATACCTAATTCCCTGCTAGCACCTTGTCCTAATATGTCAAAAACAGAATCCAAACCCCCCTCATCTTACAGTTTCCATTTTTACTGATAGCACTGTCACTCCACAGCCATGTAATTTTGAGTCAAAATCTCTCTTCTACTCATCTCTTTCCGCCTTCATGCAATCAGTTACTCCAGTCTATTGATTCTCCCCTGCATGCATCTCCTCTCCATTTGAGCTGGGCCTGCACTGGTCCCTTTCTCCTAGACTACTTTGCTGGTAGCAGTCTTCCCCTTTCCAGGCACAACCAGCATTGATTTCACACACTGTAGACAAATTCATCCATTCAACATGAATTGATTGAGTACCTGCCCGTGCAACAGCCACTGTTCTAGGCCCTGGTGAATTGGGAGTAAATAAAACAAGATCCCTGCCCTCCTAGGGCTTATATTCTAGCAAGAGGAGACAATCAGCACGGGACCACGTAATACATACAATTTCAAAAAGCAAGGATCTTGAAAAAACAACAGGTGAAACTGACTACTTTTGATAGGTAGATGAGGAAGATTCCCTTGAAGAAAGGACCCAGGGCTGAGAACTGACTGAATGGAGATTCTGCTCTCAGGGTAAAACCTTACAGCTTGAAGAAGAGACAGAAAGGGAGGTGTAGGCAGGGGCGGCTCACAGAGGGCTTTCTCTGAGTCTGGATTGTCTCCTTGCTGTGAAGGAAATGCATTGGAGGGTTTTCTGCAGTGAGCAGATGTAATCCAATTTAATTTCTTAAATGATTACTCTAGCAACTATGTGGAGAATGACTTGTAGGGGCCTGGGGTGTGGGAAAAATGGAAGCGAAGAGAAACTTAGGAGCCACTAACGCTGCAAGTGAAAAACGCTGGAGGCTTAGACCGAGGAGGAGGCACCAAAAAAATGCTGGGAAGCGATTCAGAGTGTAGAGCAAAAAGGAGTTTGCTGAGGGGTTTATGGAGAGGTATAAGGGAATCATAATTGCTTGAGTAACCATATGACAGAAGTCTATTAACTAAGATGATCTATACATATTGGGTGAGGAGGAGGTTTAAAGGCAAGGACAGGGGCATGTTACGTTGGAGATGCTTAGTAGACATTTGGGATGGGATGATCGTTTAAGCATTTTAGGTATAACTTCTAACTTTTCTATTTGAAAAATCCCAAACGGGTACAAAAGAAGAGAGATTAATAAAACAGGCTCCCGTGTCCCCACCCCCCAGCCTTAGCAGTCACGGAGAATTGGTGAATCATGTTTCATTTCTACCACACGTGCCGCTGCCTTCTCCCACCCTGCTGGCGTATTTTAATTTCCAGACTTGATAGCATTTTATCTATAAATGCTTTTTATTGAAAGCATTTAAAATACATCCTTTTAAAATATATCCACAAAACCATGATCAAACATATTAAAATTATCCTTACTCACCAACTATCTAGTCATTGTTGAAAAGTTTCCAACTGCGTTGGGATAGACCAGAGAACACAGAAATAAATCCTTGAATATGCATTCAAATGACTTTTGATAGGGTGACAAGACCATCCAGTGGGAAAGGGTCATGCTTTTTCAGCAGATGATGTGGGGGGGAACTGGATAACCACATGCAAAAGAATGAAATTGGACCCTCATCTCATACCATCTACAAAGAATAACTCCAGTAGATCAAAACTAAATGTAAGAGCACTCTAAGAATCTGAGAGGAAAACAGGGTTAAATCTTCATGACATTGAATTTGGCAATGATTTCTTGGATATGACAACAAAAGAAAGATCAACTGGATTTCCAGGAAATTTAAAACTTGTTCATCAGAGGACACTATCAACAGAATGAAAAGGCAACTTACAAAATGGGAGGAAATATTTTTAAATTATGTTAATTTAAAATAAGAGGTTAATATCCAGAATATGTAATGAATTCCTACATTTCAACAATAAAAAGTCAATCCAATTTTAAAATGAGCAGAGGACTTGACTAGACCTTTTTCCAAAGAAGATATGCAAATACCAATGAAGACATTAAAAGATGCTCGCCATTACTAATTGTTAGAGAAACGCCAATCAAAACCACAGTGAGATACCCCTTCATGACCACTAGGATGGCCATTATCAAAATGGCAGAAAATAAGTGTTGGTGAAGATGTGGAGAAATTGAAACCCTTCTGCACTGCTGGAGGTAATGTAAATGTTCAGTACAGCCACTGAGCAAAACAGAAGGATGAGTCCTCCAAAAATTAAAAATAGACACACCACATGGTGTGTGACACACCTCTTGGAGGGGGACACAATTATAAGAAGGACTTTACCTAACAAATGCCTTCGGTGTAACCTGGTTCTCTGTGCCCTCAGTGAATCCCCAACCATAAAAAGAATAGAGGTACCATATAATCCAGCAATTCTCCTAAATACATCCCCCAAAGAATTAAAAACAGGGACTCAAGCAGATTTGTACACCCCTGCTCATACCAGCATCATGCACAATAGCCAAAGGTGGAAGCAATCAAAGGGCCAGCAATGGATGAACGGTTCAACAAAATCTCCAGTATATATACAATGGACTATTATTCAGCCTTTAAAAGGGAGGAAATTCTGAAATGTGCCAAAACATGGGGGAAATGTGAAGACTTTGTTAAGCGAAATAAGTCGTTCATAAAAGGACAA
This sequence comes from Galago senegalensis, assembly GCA_963575145.1. NCBI lineage: Eukaryota > Metazoa > Chordata > Mammalia > Primates > Galagidae > Galago > Galago senegalensis. Next base: position 26,772 of record CAUYTI010154277.1, read on the forward strand.
CTAACCATATGATCCCACTCATATGAGGTACTTAGAATAGTTACATTCATAGAGACATAAAGTAGAATGGTGGTTGCCAGAAGGGAAGCGGGGAGGGAGGTGGAAGGAAGAAAAAGGAGTTGGGTTTTTTTATGCATATATACAGTTTCAGTTTTGCATTTTGGAGATCAAGCACATAAAAAAATGTGAATGAACTTAATGCTACCAACTGTATGCTTAAAAATGGTTAAGATGGTAAATTTTACATTATGCATATGCTACATGTACTATAACACAAAAAATTTCCGCTTATTTCAAAATGCCTTTTTTTGAGAGAGTCTCGCTGCTACCCTCAACGTCACAGCTTGCAGCAGTCTCAAATTCTTAGGCTTAAGCAAGTCTCTTGCCTTAGCCTCCAAGTAATTGGGACTACAGGCTATTTTGTACCACAATGCCCAGCTATTTTTTAGAGATGAGGTCTCACAATGGCTCAGGTTGGTCTTGATCTCAATGAACTCAGGCAATCCACCCACCTTGGCCTCCCAAAGTGCTAGAATTACGGGCATGAGCCACCGCGCCTGGCCATAAATGTCTTCTTATAATTGGTTTGTATGAGTAGGAATCCAAAGCCTGCACATTGCATTTGGTTTATTGGTCTCTTAGTTCTCTATTCACTGACAAGAATTCTATCTCACACAACCCCCATTTTAACCTTTTATTATTGAAGAAAGTAAGTGGTTTGTAAATTCCCTGTATTCTAGATCAGCTGATGGCATTCTTAGACTGCTCTTTAACATGTTGTATTTCCTATGCCCTGGTAGCTAAAACTAAAGGATTGATTAGTTCAGGTTCAAGGAGGTTTATTTATTTATTTATTTACTTTTTTGAGACAGAGTCTCACTCTGTCACCCTTCATAGAGTGCTCACAGCAACCTCCAACTCTTGGGCTTAGGCAATTCTCTTGCCTCAGCTTCTCGAGTAGCTGGGACTAGAGGCACCTGCCTCAACACCCGGCTATTTTTTGTTGCAGTTTGGCCGGGGCAGGGTTTGAACCCACCAACCTCAGTATATGGGGCTGGCGCCCTACTCACTGAGCGGTGACAGGTGCCGCCCAGGAAGGTTTTTGTAGCAACAATATTTCATAGGTGATGCTGTGTACTTTCTATTGCATCAGTTCAGGAAGCACTTAATGTCTGATTGCCCCTCTTTTTTTTGATGATAAGATTGATGAGTGCATTCACGTGTGATCAGCCTGATCCCGCCAGTATAAAGTTCTCCTTTGACCTCGTGCCCAGTGGTTCTAGCAGTCGTTGATGATCATTAATGATCTAGATCCGTGCTCTTAATAGATCCAAAATAGAGATTTTCTAATTTTTTCTTTGAGATAGAGTCTCATTTTGTCACCCTTGTTAGAATGCCACAGTGTCATAGCTCACAGTAACCTCAAACTCCTGGGCTCAAGCAATTCTCTGGCCTCAGCCCTCCGAGTAGCTGGGAATATAGGTGCCTGCCATAACAACTGGCTATATTTAGAAATGGGGTCTCGCTCTTGCTCAGGTTGGGAGTTTTTCTAATTTTATTAATTGGAATTCTTATATGAAGATAATTTTTGCCATCAAAAGTTTTTGATACCTCTGAAAGTATATTCAAGAAGTCAGGGAAAAAATGTTTGATTCTTTCTTAGTTTTCAGAATAATAGGTTGGTGCCTAGCAACTTTCAAAGGCTACCAATTAGTTTTTTTGTTTGTTTTTCTTAACATGGGTTTTTAATATACGGTATTTGGCATTCTTTCAACTCATTGCATTCATCATTCTTTTTGATGCTTAACTGGTCCCATCTGTGGCCAGTGGGTGTCTCTGGATCCTGAGTCCTTTTCATAAAAATCCCAGTTGTCTTTATTAGCTTCTTTGCTTTCTGGTCCCACACAATGTTCCAGATTTATCTTGTGTATTTCCTGCTTCTGCCCTGGAATCAGCAGTTTCTCCAAGAGCCCTTAGGAAGCAGTTCTCAGAGACCACAATCTGGGAGGCAGTGATAGTAATCGCTGCTGGGAAACCATTGCTTCTAGATTTTTTCATTGTCTGGAGTTAGGAAATAAGTTTTGTTGTTGTTTTTGTTGTCACTTTGTTTTTAGGAGCTAAATCGTGAGTTCATATGACATTTCCAGAATATGAGGTTTTAATTTAACTTCTTTAAATTTTTTTTTTTTTTTTTTTTTGGCCGGGGCTGGGTTTGAACCCACCACCTCCAGTATATGGGGCCAGCACCCTGCTCCTTTGAGCCACAGGCACTGCCCAATTTAACTTCTTTAATTTTATATCCATGTCTTCCTAATGACATTACAGAATTATTTACTCTATCCTATTATATACATGTCACAGTTTCAAAATAACAATACAAACATAAATACTAACAATATGATTACTAAGTGCAGTTTAAGATTTCTTTGCAGGTTTTTTGTTTTTTTGTCCTTAGAATATATTTCCCTAATAATATATTTTCAAATTACATGCATTTAAAGACACATAAAGTAATTCTTCATGTGACTAAGACACAGTGTACAAATTTGAAATACGGTTGTTTGCTTTTGCGTCATTTTGTTTTTAATTCATAGAGACTGCATTGATGGTTGTTATTTTCTTCACTTTATCCAATTTTATTTTAAAGCTGGGTAAAAAACATGGTTCAAGGGTCGAGCTAAGTACATTTATGAAAGTGCATCTAGGAGAGCCTGGCATGTTTTATCCCAGCTAATGTATCACCTACCTCATCACTCCCTACCAAATAACTATTTTCGGTAGTTGTTGTTTTTTTTTTTAACCTCTCATTGTTTTATTAATGTATGCAAATACGAATATATATTCATATTCCTCTACCTTCTTAGGTAAAAACGTACCATATGATCAACACTATTCTTCTACCCTTGATTTTTTTATCTAATGATATCCACAGCAAGACAGAGATCTTCATTCCTTTTAACCTCTGCATGGCCCTCCCTTGTGTGGATGGACCATTGTTTATTTCAACTAGTCTCTCAGTGCTGGATATGTGGGTTGTTTTCTGTTTTGCAGATACAAATCGTGCTTCTGTGAATTACCCTGTATGGCTGTCATTCCATATTTTTCCCGATTAATCTTTGGGAATTATTCCTTGTGGTGGGATGGCTGGGTCAAAGCAATTACAAAATGCTTACGCAGTACTGGTAGACACAGTCAAGTTCCCTCCCTAGGGCTGTCTCCCTCCAATAAGGCACAGAAGTGCCAGTGTCTCCACGGCTTTGCCAACGGAGTCCAATTCTTAAAATCTTAGATCTTTACCAATCTGAGAGGTGAGAGATGGTATTTTAATGAAGCTGTGATTTTCATCTCTCTAGTGATGAACAGGCTGAGCATCTTTTCATATTCTGAGTACCATTTGCATTTCTTTTCTTGGGAACTAAGTAATATATTTTATGTCCGGTTTCATAAGGGCTGTTTCTCTTCTCAATATGTAGGCGTTTTTTAGATATTAGTGAGACATTCTTTAAATATTTTTGTGAGAAAATGCAGGTGCCACTTGCATTTTTATTTTGCTTTTTAGGGGTATTTGCCAGGCAGAATTTTTAAAAATAAACCAAAGTTATTAAACTTTTCCCTTGATTTGGGGAAATTTTTACTCATTCATATTATGGAGGAATTCACTTGTATTGTATTCTAGTATTTTTATAGTTTCATTTTTAACCCATTCACAAGTTATACTGGCCTACGGTGTAGTGAATGAATTTTTTTTATTTTTCATATACCCACCCAGTTGTCCAAACATTGCTTTTAAGTCTATTTTTCTTCACTAATTTCAAGTGTTGCCTTTATCGTGGTCTAAATTTCCATGTGCAGTTAGATTTATTTCTGGATGTTCTATTTGGTTCCATCAGTTGTCTATTTATTCAGTTGCCAATACAATTTTCTTCTAATTATAGAGACTTTCTAACATGCTTTAACATCTGGTTTAACATCAAGCCCCCTGCCTCATGATTATTTTTCTTTTTTGGGGTTTTCCAATCTATTTCTGTTCAGTTGCTTTTCTAAGTGAAATATATAATCAACTTGTTTAGCTTCAAGGAAAAAATGGTATTATTTGTATTATCAGAAGAGATGCCTTTATAATATTGGGTCTTCCTATCCAAACTTGTAGGATAGTTAACTATTTATTCATATGTACTTTTGTATCTTTCAGAAATGTTTTATTCACATATGTTTTGGTCATTTCTTATTATTTATGCCTCAGTACTTTTGTTGGGTTTTGTCACAGGGATAAAAAGGGTCTTTATATCTTCCCTCCAGCTATTTTTATATGTGAAAGCTATTGCTTCTATACATTAACCTGCTACTATAATAAATTGGTAGTTTCTTAATGATTTATTTTATTTTATTTTTATTAAATCATAGCAGTGTACAGTAATACTATCATGGGGTACAGTGTACTGTTTCTGTATACAATTTGAAATACTTTCATCCAACTGGTTAACATAGCCTTCATGTCTTTTTCTTAGTTATTGTGTTAAGACATTTATATTGGCTCGGCGCCTATAGCTCAACCGGCTAAGGCGCCAGCCACGTACACCTAAGGTGGCGGGTTCGAATCCCCAGCCCGGACCCGCCAAACAACAATGACGGCTGCAACCAAAAAATAGCCGGGCGTTGTGGCGGGTGCC
>CAUYTI010154283.1:0-25425 GCA_963575145.1 Galago senegalensis
ATCAAAAATTGTTTGTTTTGGCTGGGCGCCTGTGGCTCAAGCAGCTAAGGCACCAGCCACATACACCTAAGGTGGCAGGTTCAAATCCCCAGCCCGGGCCCACCAAACAACAATGATGGCTGCAACCCAAAAAAAAAAAAATGGCCAGGCATTGTGGCGGGCGCCTGTAGTCCCAGCTACTTGGGAGGCTGAGGCAGGAGACTCGCTTGAGCCCAGGAGTTGGAGGTCGCTGTGAGTGTGATGCCATGGCACTCTACCCAGGGGGATAGCTTAAGGCTCCGTCTCAAAAAAAAAAAAAATTGTTTGTTTTGTGTTTTCCTAAGAAACATCATACTAAGGTAATAATGTGGCCATTGTGTGTTCTGTACAAAGTACATCACACAAAATGTACTCCTGAAGTCTTCCTTCACCTCAGACCTTTTCAAGCCATTGAAAGTACAAGGACCCAAGTAGAAATTATTTCATGATGATTGAATTAAGCTTTTTTTAGAGGTTCAAGAAAGCAATACCCTAACTCCCTTCCTAACTAATTATAATCATAAAACATTAAACTGTAAAATAAGTAGAAAGAAATCCAACAAACTTCTATTTTTCTAATGATAAGTAATTTATTCTGGGGGTTTGGGAGATAACCTAGTTCTCCCCCTGAAGTAAAGTCAATACTTCTCTACTAGAGGCCTAAGCACACAGTTAGCCTTATGGATAATCCAGCTCTGCTTCTTATGCTGCAAATAATTAGCTAAAAATGTCAAAACTAATCAATCTCTTCTTTTGCCACAAAACATGCACTCTCCTTATAGTGCTGTTTCTCGCTGCCAATGCCTGGAAGACTCTAAAAGCACCCAAGTGACATTCATGCTTTCCACCTTGACAGACCCGGCAAGGAACCTGTGCAGACATGCACTGAATGGCTAGTCTTAGTGCCAAATGCAATGCCATCCTCAAGCTCCTCAGCTCTGCCAGGACAGGAGACGGAACACAGACGACGTGTAGACCACAGGAGCAGGGTCCGTGCAGGACTCACCTGAGAAGCATACAGATGGTACAGAGGTTGGAGCTTTCTCATGGCAATTTTAAGTGTGCCTTTTATCACTGATCATGAACAAACTCACAGGAGGAAATATAAACCACAAGCCTAGGGGAAATAAAATTCTAGTTCAGGGGCAAGTGGTACACTGAAGAAGTTTTACCCAGTTCTACTGGAGAAAGGGAAAGGAAGGCCCTGATTTGTAGTTTGTCATTTCCCCTGGCATGAATTCTCCCACCCTGGCTAATTTCAGTCTACCAAGCAGTGCATCATTAAATCAAGACTTGAGAATAGATGCCAACAGTCAACTCTTGCACACCACTCCTTGGTCCCTGCGCTTATAACATTCCTCTCTGGCTGTGCAAATATTAGCTGCAGGCCTGATGGGGAAACTTCCTTTTCTACTCCTATGGAATCTGTGAGGATGAGTTTTCCATGAGCACAGCTGGATTCTTGGGCTGTCCTCACTTCTCTCTGGGGGTGAAGAATTGATTTATCTTACTGGTGTGCTGGGAAGAAGGAACTGAGTGCCTTAAGCAAAACCCCTTTCTCCCATTTCTCTAGAGAATCTGCCTGGCTAGAAGATGTGCTTTCTTCTTTGGCTGCAATCATGAGATAAAAGTCAATGTCCTTATGCCCCAATTTTCCCAGGACAGTCGTGGTTTCATTAATAGTGCCCTCTCTCTCAAAATGTCTTGGTTTGCACAACAAATTATAGAGCAAAGCCTGCAGGCAACCAGAAGAAAGGCTGCCTCTTTCTGGGCCCTGCCTTGGGACACACCCACTACTACCACAAAACTGAGCCTTCACTATCACTGTCAGTGGTCATAAAGCTGACATTTTGATCTTGATCAGCTTGACTCTTTATTTAGCTCTAATTATGTTCTGAACTCAAGGAGTAACAACAGAGGCATTATTACAGAGACCCTTAAAATTTCACCAAACTGGGTGGTGCCTCTAGCTCAAAAGGGTAGGGCACCAGCACCATATGCCAGAGGTGGTGGGTTCAAACCCAGCCCCAGCAAAAAAAAAAAAAAAAATTCACCAAACTGAGAAGTGTCCTGAAAAGTGAATGGTTGTGGCTTCTGAACAAGAAGAAAGTGGAGGTCTACACACTGAGATCTAAAACAGACTAGGTCCATTCAGACAGTGACCCACAGGCTCCCAAATCTACATTAAGGAAACAAAATATTAAATTTTTGAGTGAGATATGACTCATCAACAACTCTACCACAGTAAAAATTTAGAATTAGGGTGACTTTCTAAATTCTAAGTCACCCTGGCAAACATGCTTGATACACCATGCGGTTTCTTGTTTCTGACCTGTATGCAGGCTAGCCACCAGTAGAGGGACCATCTCACCTCCAAATGCCATCCTTACACACCCTTAACAACTTTTTTCCCCAGGAATAAACTGCAAACTTTCTTCAGCCCCTTACCTGTATATCTATATAAGTAAAGCTGTGGAATACCAAAGCAGTACTCAGAAAAAGTAAAATAACAATACTCTTAATATCTGTGAAACACTTAAACATGCATTATTTAGACTGTGTCTCCAAATTATCCTCTCTTCTGTTTTTGTAGTTGTTTGGTTGGTTAGGGGGGTTTTTTTGTTTGTTTGTTTTTCTGGGGGGGGAGGAGTTGAGACAGAGTCCCACTCTGTCACCCTGGGTAGAGTTCCATAGCATCATAGCTCCCAGCAACCTCAAACTCTTGGGCTTAAATGATCCTCCTGACTTGGCCTCCCAGAGGGTTAGAGTCACAGGTGTAAGCCACCGGGCCTAGCCTACCCTCTCTTAAAGCCCACTTGACCATGTGTTTAATCCAAATGTGGTATTGATCATTTGCTTTTTAAAGGACACATCCAATTACAAAGAATCACAAAATAGATGTCCATATCCTCTTGCAATTATAATTTCTCTTCAAACAAAATGCTCCTTTTAAAGCTAATAAGCCATTACTATGCTTTCAAACTTCTCCCAACATCAGTGCCTGGGGAGTGGAGATGACACAGACACACACACATACTCACAGAGGGCACAGTACAGAAAACTGTCCACAGGAAAAGTAGCCCTGCATTCCAGACTGTCTAACCAAACACTTCAGAAGAGATTTATGCTGTCCTGGATCTGCCCAACTATAACCAGCAGCAGTTGAGTTGCATGCACACCAGGAAGCTCAACTTAAGTTCATGACCAAAGGCAGGGTGGGGAGGAACACGGCAAGAACATATCCAGATAATTCTGCTGATGCACTTGTTGGTTCAGTTATTTTTTTGCCAGAGCCACACATACACACCCATAGGCGGTGCCTCCAGCTCACAAAATGCAGTAGAAATGTGTCAGTTCTTCAGTCATTATCAGCAAGACAAAAATCCAAACCATATCATTCACATATAATAAAGAGGATTTATTTTTGCTTTAGTTGTTAATTTGAGTTTCTTACTATAACCAAGACAACCTACCCAACAGTCATTCTCTTCATTTTCCTTAATGATGCAATTTTAATTTTTTTCCAAGTAATGATGTATCCAGCTAAATGACTACATTTGCCAACCTCTCCTAAAACTAAGGATGATTGATGAACAGTAAGTGGGCCTTTAAAGGAAGTTCCTTAAGACAAACAGCTAGAGTTCACTTTTTTGTCTTTCTTGCTTCCCTTTTGGAACATGATTGACATCTGGAAACCTAGCAACCATCTTGGACTGTATGACAATCTTGGGAACAGAAACCACATGCTATGGATGGTGGAGAAAAGAAAAATAAAAGGGCTGGACACGGTGGCTCATGCCTGTAATCCCAGCAGGTGGATTGCCTGAGCTGAGGAATTAGAGACCAGCTGAGAATGAGCAAGACTCAGTCTCTAAAAAATAGCCAGGCATTGTGGCGGGTCCCTGTATTCCCAGCTACTTTGGAGGCTGAGGCAAGAGGATCACTTGAGCCCAAGAGTCTGAGGTTGCTGTGAGCTGTGATACCACAGCACTCTACTGAGGGTGACCATGTGAGACTCTGTCTCAAAAGAATAATTAATTAATTAATTTTTAAAAAACCTAGGTCACTGAGACCAATTTAGAGCTACCAAACAAGCCTCTCCTTAGCCTTTACTTATGAAAGAAAAAAATAAAATTCTATCTTGCTGAATTCCTGTCTGTATTACTAGTAGTTGAACGAAATTTACAGTTGGTATGCCTGCTATCTGAATCACCCAAATTGTCTGATAATTGCTCAATACCACCTCATTTTGGGATATAAAAACAAAGCTTTAAAGCTGGCAATAATAGTTATGGTGATTTGATTCTCAAAACTAAAAATGAGGTCACACAATAAGAGCAGGTTGAATCCAATTATGGGAGAAGCAGATCAGCTTATTTGAAATCAGGGCTGTGCTAGAACACCCAGATCAGATGATTCTATTTCGGTTATTAAGTTCAAGCACATTGCAGTAATCCTGACCTGATTTTCCACTTCATCAGGAAAAAGATAAGTTTGGGCACTGGGTAGTACACACTCTTCTAACCAGGAATCTCTGAAATCAATTTCACAAAAGGTTCTGGGTTTCCTGAAACTCACATTACCCATAAATTTTGGGGGGTTGTAGTGATTACATCTGTGCTTCTTCCTCTGTACCCAGGAAAAAGCGTTATTAGCAACTTTATCCCATACAACTCAGCTCTATGTATTTAATATTTGCCTTACCTAAGCCCTCTACAGCTGTTTCCCCATAAAAGGATAATAATGCTAACCTTTCCTCCAAGGTATGTTATGATGTTTAATTAATGTTTACAAAGTATTTAGTGAGCTGCAGATGAAAGATGCTAAAGAAGCATAAAGCAACATCGTTTAGTGTGACTCATCCTTACCCTTCCTAGTTATACAGAATGAAAGCCGCGTTGCTACAGCCAAAAGAGTTATGGATACACGTTAGGTCAAATGGAAATCCCAGAGCTACTTAAATCACATCACAAAGTAAATACCCGAAGCCTCTTAACAGACCAATATGCTTTTTTTGTGTAGTATGTATTTGAAACCTCTTAATATTTAAAAATATAAACTGATTACAAGGCTGGAGTAATGATTAAAAAAAATGATGCCTTTAGCAAACATGAAATTCTTTGCTCTTTATTGTGTAGATGAAGATTCAATCAGCAATGATGTGAAACTTTACAACTTGAAAAACTTAGCTTTATTAGATTCACTTGCAATTGAAACTAACAGTAATGACCTAAAGTTCATAGGACAATAAATTGGCAGTCTCAAAAGTTTAGTTCACCTGGTATTTCTTAAGTTTCTCTGTGCCCTATGTTGAGGTGCATGTTATTTGACACACAGTCTTCAACAACTTTCAACTAAGTATACAACTATATTTAATAAGTACATATGAAGATTTTTTATATTTCCAAACCAAGTAATCATTTACACTATATATTCTATTCTAGAATATAAAACTAAAATTATCATTTTATTGTGTGACATGGAACGCTTTTTCAATTTCAAACAACTCTCTATCTTAATGCTTCCTTGCTGTGTCGGAGAATAAGAATTAGGAAATAGGAACAGCATGCCCACAACAGAGAAAAGGTCAGTTTGGTTCAAGTTGGGGGAGGAGGATCAGTGTGGGCACAATGTAAGGGTATGTGGCATACTTCCTGGGGGCGGGACATAACTATAACAGGGACCTCACCTAACAAATGGAAATATTGTAATCTAATTGTTTGTACCCTCATATTAATCTGAAATTTAAAAAAATTATTTCCTTGGATGCATTAACCACACTTTATGTGCTCACTTGCAATACAGGAGTCTAGTTGATATTATTATTAATTGGGCAGCAAAAATCTAGATTGAAGTTATAAACATGATTTTTGAAAGAGATGGTGCTTCTAATACAGGACAGGTGGCGCCCCAACCAGCTCAGCCAAGCAGAGCTGGAGGACCCGCCGCCTCCGCCTTAGCGATGTTGGTGCCCGGGCAGCGGCAGAGGAACCAGCGGGCAGGAACGCAGGCAAGGGCTGGGGGGAGCCTCCCTCCCCCACTGGAGGCTCCAGCAGCCAAAGGGACTGGACTACTGCTGGGGAGACACAGGCACCTTGGTGTCTCCTTCCCTTTACATTTATGACTAAAAACAGAACCCCCATTTCCTATGCCCGAGTCAATTTCATGTAAGTTTCCTAGGCCTCAATTCTGTGAATGGACTATGTCCATTCATTAATACGTTCATTCACCTTCCCCCAGGATGGAACTATGTCCATTCATTAATACATTCATTCACCTTCCCCCAGCGGATGGAACTATGTCCATCCATTAATATGTTCATTCACCTTCCCCCAGGATGGAACTATGTCCATTCATTAATACGTTCATTCACCTTCCCCCAGCTGACGGAACTGTTTCCATTCATTCATACATTCATTCACCTTCCCCCAGAGGATGGAACTATGTCCATTCATTAATACGTTCATTCACCTTCCCCCAGCTGACGGAACTGTATCCATTCATTTCCTGGCCTCAACCCATGCACCTATATATCCCGCTAAATGGAGAGAGACAGAGAGAGAAAAACAGAGAGAGCTTTTCTCTCCTGACTTGAGTTTTCTCTCCCTACTAGAAACTTTAGTGTTTTTGTATTCTTTTATGTAAGATCTGTCTTGCTACTGATCCTGTAGTTCATCCATTCATTCATTGAATCACTGAGACCAATAACCTGAAAGGTATCAGAGTTGGCAAGCCAGCCAGGAGAGAAGATGAAATTCTGGTATCACTTCGAGAAATGAAATAAATAAGTCAAGTGAGTAATGTAAGAAAAAAAGGAAATGGGAAGAGTCCTGCCGCTGCCCCAATTAGTTGGGGTAAATGTATGCCATCCATCTATATGGAGTATACTGTTTCAAAGAGAACTAATAGTCTTAAAGAGAAAACAAATGCACACACATACACATATATTACTGAGCAAAAAATAGACTCCATGGCTGTTCCAAAAGCCATATTGACTGGGTCCATCGTTACATTATGTTAGAAAATGAAATCTTGACTATTCTTCACTTAGAAAATGAATAGTTGAATTTTCTTCTAACTTCCAGATAATTTTGGTCAATTTGGGAACTTGTGGCCTAGTCAGGTTTACTGGGAAGGTAAAAGAAACTCACATCTATTTCATCTCCCAAAAGCACAAGGTTAAAATTCTCCTGCATTTAACATAAAGACTAATATAAAATTTGATTAATCCCTTAACAACAACAACAACAAAAAGCCAATCAGGGCATTGCATTACAGTACTGAAGGGACTTTTAAAAGTAAATGTCCCATCTTAACCAGTCTAGATATAAAGCCACCAAATGTTAGAGTTAACCTAAAGTCGTTTTCTTCTACCACTTTGATGACAACTTCTGTCTCCATTTCTTTTCTTCCTCTAAATGTGTTGTGACCCATATGATTGCAACCTATATGTCCCCCCAAATACTTGCCACCTACCTCCTTTTGCTTAAATTTTTATATTATGTAAATTATAATGGGAAGAATCCCCATCCAGCTTATGACGTAAAACTGGCACACACGCACCCACTCTCACTCCCAAAATATCTCTGTGACTTCTAAAGCAGCTTACGTTACTCTGAGTCACTTCTTCCTTGGATTTCTTGCTTCTGCTGAATTCTCCAGTGTCATCACTTATGTATGGTCTTTTAGCCTTACTCCATATTACCTCAACACACAATACGTTCCTTCAGACTGCCTCTTGAAACTCATGAAAATTGTTTATTTTCCTTTACATCACTTCTAGAGCGCAGTGTGCTGTGAGTTTTATTTTCTACTACAAACGGCTCAATAGTGAGGTTAACTAAACAAAAAGTTTTGTTTTTGAAGAATTTTCATGATAGCTTTTAAATGTATACCCCCTCCACTCCATATTTCAAATTAAATTTCCCACTACATAAAATTTCCTCCAGCACCTAAATTAATATTCTTCTCTTTTTACATTCTTTCGTTTAGAATTCTTATCCAGTTCAATAACAAATGACTCCCACACTTCAATCTTCAACTTTTATATCTCTCCTATATTCTGAACTTACATTTCCATTCCAAAAGATGTTTTTGCCCAAATTTACCACAGACACCTCAAACTCAGCAGATAAAAATATATGAGGCTCGGTGCTCTGTGTGGACCACCAGACTACAGAGTCAAGTGACAAATGTTTATTTTAGGAAGGAGAAGGATATGAAGTGACTTTCTGAATGCCAGAAAGAGTTCATGGCTTACCAGATGTTTCTGAAGTATCAGAAGAGAGACTGCAGAGAGAGTATTGAAGAACAATAATTTATAGGTGAAGTTTGGGATCAACCTAGATGTCTAGAACTTCAAAGCTGGTGGGGCACAGTACCTCACGCCTGCAATCCTAGCCTTCTGGGAGGCCAAGGGGGTGGATTCTTTGAGCTAGAAGTCCAAGACAAGCCTAAGCAAGAGTTAGACTTCCATCTCTATTAAAAATAGAAAAAACTAGCTGAGCATGGTGACACATGCATCTACTCCCAGCTACTTGGGAGGCTGAGGCAAGAGGATGGCTTGAACCCAGGAGTTTGAGGTTATCGTGAGCTATGACGCCACGGCACTCTACCCAGGGCAATGGAGTGAGACTCGGGCCCCCCAAAAATATATAATTTCAAAGCCATGGCATTCAAAGTTAAAGGCATAATTTTCCCCAGACTCATCCTGTTTTCTGACTTTCTGAACTCTGTTGATGGACAGTATTCCTAGTCACACAATTTCAAAAATTTAACTTTGACTCTTCTGTCTCTTCCAGCCCCATAATCTTCCAATTAGATTGGTTAAAGTGAGTACCTAAAATATCTCTCGATCCTTTGACTTTTTCATCAAATTCTTCTCATCTATTGCTGCCAGTTGATAACTTTTCATAAAGTACAACAGTGATGATATCATTTCTCTATAAAATCTTCAAAGCCTCTTTACTACCTACCAAAATTAAAGGTATACTCCTTAATAACCTCCCCATTGTGAAACCCAAAGGTCAGTTCTCAGGCCTCATCTTATTCAACCAATCAGAAGCATGAGAGAATTATTCTCTAGCCTGATTTCTAGAATTGGTCTCTTGCTTCAACCCTTACCTAATAATCTATTTCACAAACAGGCATGGTAATGTTTTCAAAATGTATGTCAGATTATGTCACTACTCTGAATTAAAATCCCCCAATGGCTTTTTTCTATTTCACTTAGTGTAAATTCAAAGTGCTTACGGTGACCTGCAAGACCCTACATAATATGGCTACCTGACTTCATCCTCCACCAGCATCCTCCTAACCAGACTTCCACCTTCCCAGTCTTCTTGCTCCTACCCAAGGACAGCGAACATGCACTTGCCTCTCGTGCTTTTCCACAGCAGTTCCGCTCTTCTCTCTGAGAAACATTAGGCTCTCTGATTCATTCAAATGCCTATTCAAATATTGCCAACCAGAGTTTTCCCTGCCCTCTCTTTAAGTAGCATTCCCCTCCAGCCTGCCCACATAATTCCTGTTCTCCATAACACTTAGCATTGCTGGAAATACACCATTGAAAAGGTCATAGTAATTTGTGTATTATTTTTTATTGTCTGTGTCTTCCCAGTAAAATATAAGCTCTCTAACAGGAAGATCTTTGTTCCTTTTACAGTTATTTTCCCAGATCCTACAAGAGAACTTTGCACTTAGTAGATGCTTAATCAATATTTGATGATTGCATGGGTGTCACAGAATGAACCTTTCTATGCAAATCCTATGCTCTCCTTTCCCAGTGGACCCAACCTGTGGGCCAAGCATCTGAGAGTATGTAAAAGGGCCTATAAATCCATATCCCTTCAATTATTTTCTATAAATTAATACATACTATTACTTTAAAACATTTATTAAAGTATATTTTATTGTTACATATTTTCTCAGAGGATATTAATAATATAGTCAATTTTATTTAGGGACCTACCAATTTTTTTGTATTAACAAGGGATTCCCATACTCAAAAATGTTAGGAACCCTACTGCCCTAGCCAAATAAAACCAGTCTTTTCATCAAGTTGTCTACAAACATTCATACCTGTACCTTTGTTAATATTTGTGTCTTACTTAACCACAAAGTTTTTTCCTCCCTCCTCTCACCACCCCACCCTCCCATTACCTTGCCTTTCCAAATCCCAGGTGATCATCATCCACTCCTGAGTGAGCACGTCTCTGAGTGAGAGCTGGCAATGAGGCACATGATGACTGCCTGAGAAGAGGGGTGGGAGGAAAGAAGAGCCAGAAGGGGCAAAGGAGGTGCTGGAAGAGTCAGCTGGAACTCCCAAGTCCAACATCACCTGCCTCCAAGTCTGCACTCCATTGGGGGATCAAATGTTCCCAACAGAGCCCTGCCACCCGCAATGCCCATCCACTCTGCATTCCTCACAAATATAATATGTAATTCTGGACCCTCAACTTTTTTGCCATTCTAGCTGAAGTGCTCTGTCTACTGCTCTCTGGAAAATAGCACCCATCCTTTCTTTGTTTTGGCTCAGCCTTCACCTATTTCTAGAAGTTTTCCCTGACTAAACAACAGTTCCTCCTCATCATTCCTTGATGGTCCTTCAGCAATTTAATAAACTATGTCTCAAACAAGTTTTCTACTCTTTGACAACTTGTTTTCAAGTTTCCTTTTTTCATTCATTGTCTTCAATGTGAATCCCTATCCAGAAGTAAGAGTTTCAAACATTTATTTTATACATATCTTCCCAATATACTATAATGCCTAGTTTGGGGCCAGGTATAGAAGAAATACTGAAAGAAAACCTGTGAACACATTGGATTAGCCTTGTGCTGGATTCACAGACCTTGGGCCTATTCAAATTGAACTAGTTTTCACATTTCTTTAAATCATGAAATAGCCTACTTACTGTGTACATATCTATCAGACACTTGCCCAATTCATTCTCATGTCCTTCCTTAAGTGTATATAGCAGATGACATTCCGGTAGAAGACTTTGTTCCTGAAGTTCAATGCAACAGGTGTTCATTGCTCAACTCCTTAACGTAAGACACAAGCTAGGCAGCGTGAGGATACAATCCTTATTGTTAAGGAATTTGTAATTATTCCTTTAAGAAAACATTTTAAAGCACCTGATATATGTTAGACACTCAGAAAGGATACAACACAGAAAATGATATGTGCACACCTATGAACAAAAGAAGGGTACTAAATTCCACAAGAAAGGCAGGTGGTTATATGGAAATCTGGAGAAGGAAATACTAATTTACAACTGGAATATAACACAAGGGAATTCTTTATTGAGGAACTGTCCTTTGAACAGGACCATTAAAGAGCAGGAGAATTTACATGAAAAAATGAAGTGAAGGATATTCTAGAAAGGATGTTGTTTCTCAATCTAATGGTCAAAAATTGGGCTTTGAAAGTCAGGGGGCCTCGATTCAAATTCCATTTTTACCACTTACTGAGCATCCCCAAGTGTCTTATTTAACTTCAGTTAAAAAGTGGAAATAATATAGTTGCACATTTCATAAAGGACTCTTGGCACAGATTCTTAGCCACTCTTAGCACCAACTAAACTAACTAAAAGACAGCACTTAGTTTGGGTTTTCCCAGAAGCAGATGGTAAGTCAAAGGTACAACTACAGATGGTTTATTTGAAAAGTGCCCACAGGAACCACAGTAAGAAAGTGAGGAAGGGAGTCAGGAAAGGGATGTCAGCACACAAGGATATATTATTAAACAGAT
The DNA here is from genome assembly GCA_963575145.1 of Galago senegalensis. NCBI lineage: Eukaryota > Metazoa > Chordata > Mammalia > Primates > Galagidae > Galago > Galago senegalensis. The sequence goes on from CAUYTI010154283.1 coordinate 11,770, forward strand.
TACCATGTATAAACTTGAGCTTAATCCAGTTGGGAATTTAAGAAGCCAGGGTCCACCCAAAGGGCAACGGGACCAGAGAATTAAACGCCAACCACAACAATCAAGGTTAGAACAGCTCCCAGAGTGAGGAATAGAGACTAATTCTTCTGCAGAACAGGAGAAAGCACTCTGGCAAAGACACACAAACACTCACAGTTAAGGTTGCTGTGCTAAGTGGTAAGGCCCAAAGGGATGTAAATGAGGCCCTGACCACACTGCTACAATATGCATAAAAATATGAGCATATACAGAGTGGCCATAAAGTTTGTGTGCAATTTATTCCTGCTCTGTTTACTATTTTGACTGATGTAATGGTGTCAAAAGAGGGACCAAAGTTAGCTCACCTTGGATAAATGGCCCACGGAACCACGTACGTTACTTACTGAGCCCTTTGCTCTCTCCATTTCCATGAGTTGACTTTTCTGCCCTGGGGAATCTCTTCTCAGATTCTTGGACTCCTTTCTTTTAGCGATTTCTTTTTTACTTCATTCAGAGTCCAGTTTGGTTATAAGGCCACCTTAAATCAAGGACCCTGTATTCCTCTTGGGACTAAAATTTTTTTCTGGGACAGGCACAATGGCTCACACCTATAATCCTAGCATTCTGGGAGTCCTAAGGGGGAAGATTGCTTGGACTCAGGAGTTCAAGACCAGCCTGAGAAAGAAAACCCCATCTCTACTAAAAATAGAAAACTTAGCTGGACATCATGGCATATGCCTGTAGTCCAAGGTACTCAAGAGGCCTGAGGCAGGAGTTTCACCTGAGCCCAGGAGTTGGAGGTTGCTGTGAGCTACAATGATGCCGCTGGAGTGACAGAGCAAAACTGTCTCCAAAAAAAAAAAGTTTTTTTCTGGCAAGCCACTCCTAGGAAAAAGATAAGTGTCCTCTGGCCTAAGTACTCTGGTTTTTACAGAGTTTATATTCTGTCTATGAAGCGTCTCTTTTCTGGTGAATTCAATTTTGGTTCTATGAGTTTGGCTCAATATTTCGTTTGATCTGCATGCCCTGGTTAAAACTTTTGTGAGTACTCTGATATTAGTTTCATTTGGTTTGGTTATGTGTGACCTATAAATGATTTGGCTATTTATTTCCCTTGTTTGTTTCTGAACATCTTCTAAGAGCAAATATATGTATTCTATTTTTCTTTTTTTTTTTTTGAAATAGAGTTTTATTATGTCACCCTCGGTAGGGTGCTATGGCGTCACAGCTCACAGCTCACAGTAACCTCAAACTCCTGAGCTTAAGCAATTCTCTTGCTGGAACTACAGGCACCCGCCACAACGCCCAGCTAGTTTTTTGTTGTAGTTATTATTGTTGTTTGGCCGGCCCAGGCCAGGTTCGAACCTACCAGCCCCAGTGTATGTGGCCAGTGCTCTAGCTGCTGAGCTACAGGTGCTGAGTCAATATACGTATTCTAAATGGTGAGTATGATATGGACAAATAAAACCCACTAGTATTGTCACCATGATCTAAACCATTAGTGCAAACTCCCTAAAAGAAATAGGACTTTCTTTGCTCTCCATAGATTAAAAAGAAATAGAATAGACGTCTCAAACATTGAAGCATGCCAGACTTTCTGGGCATCTGGATGGCTGCATATATTTACCCCATGTGTGTTTTTAAATCAATGGCCATCATGGTATCATTTGAACTCTCCAAGCTTGTTCTTAGAACTCGATTAGGAACTGCAACCACCTGTAGAGTTACCTGTAGAGTCTTTTTAGTTTTCTGTCTCTGTAATATTTTTCTGCCTACTCTGAATTTGTTGACTTTTTCACGTATATTAAGATATTATACTGTTGCTAATTTCAAAAGCCACGTAAAAGTTTTCCTTAAGGCATTTCAACAAAGATAAAAAGAAAAGTCTTAAAGGGCTTTAGAGTTAATGGCTTTACAAATTACAACAGGTCTAAGCAACCAACATCTTAGGTACCTCTTGGAAAAGTAAATTTAGGTTTGCCTGACTAATCTAATAACAGCTTAGGGTTATGAAACAGTTAATTGAAAGATCTATATTCTAAAAGAGAAGAAATAGATAAATGTTTATAAAAGTTAGGCTCTCAGATCAAACAAGTCAAAATCTTGAATTCAAATTAAAAATATAAGGTATCTGTATCTGGCATAAAAATTGCTTTTCCTATTGTGCAAGGGCCAGAAAAAGCCTTAAAATGTTACTAAAATGCTGCCCTGCCCACACTGACTAGTCAAGCAAACCAGGCCAGCAAATGAAAGATTTGTTATTTAAAAAGTTAAGGCCACTTGTATATTTTGTTTTTCTTACACAATTCAGTCAGTCATAGCTAAAATGTAAACATATGACTATAACCCTAAACTTCTTTAAAATTGAGAAAAGGGGGTAAAAGGCATTTTTTAAAACCCAAATCCTTAACCTAAAAATTTTTGTCCATAGACTTCATTAGATTAGATTATCTATTACCCTTCAACTCCTGGCCTCAAGCAATCCTCCTGCCTCAACCTAGATCTTTCTTTTTTTTGAGACAGAGCCTCAAGCTATCCCCCTGGGTAGAGTGCCGTGGCATCACAGCTCACGGCAACCTCCAACTCCCGGACTTAAGCGAGTCTCCTGCCTCTGCCTCCCAAGTAGCTGGGACCACAGGTGCCTGCCACAACACCTGGCTATTTTTTTGGTTGCAGCCATCATTGTTGTTTGGCGGGCCCAGGCTGGATTCGAACCTGCCACCTTAGGTGTATGTGACTGGTGCCTTAGCCACTTGAGCCATAGGCACCGAGCCAATCTAGATATTTCTTAAGGAATTCTATTTAGATTGGTTTAGATCAGTAAGTGCTCATCTAAAATATGTAGTAACTAATCCAAATGCCTTTTAGTTCATGTAACTTAAGGAAATGTTTGATTAAAAACAAATATGCTGGTTTCAGGCTCTGCACCTATAGCGTAGTGGTTAGGGCTCTGGTCACATACACTGGGGCTGATAGGTTCAAACCCAGCCTGGGCCTGCTAAACAACAATGACAACTGCAACAAAAAAATAGCTGGGCTTTGTAGCAGGCATCTGTAATCCAAGCTACTTGGAAGGCTGAGACAAGAGAATTGCTTGAGCCCAAGGGTTTGAGGTTGCTGTGAGCTGTGACGTAAAAGCCACCAGTAGAGTACACCATGGCACTCTACTGAGGGCAACATAGTGAGAATGTCTCACACATAAAAAAAGAAAATTCTGGTTTTAAATGTTCTGATAAAATAAAAATATGACATCTTCCAAAATTGTTTGTCAGTGTATAAAATTGAAGTCCTGACCAAGCACTGTGGCTCAGCCTATAATCCTAGGAAGCTGGGAGACCAAGGCTGGAGGATCTCTTTTTTTTTTTTTTTGCCAGGGCTGGGTTTGAACCCACCACCTCTGGCATATGGGGCCAGCACCCTACTCCTTGAGCCACAGGTGCTGCCCTGGAGGATCTCTTGAGCTCAGGAATTCTAGACCAGCTTAAGCAAGAGCGATACCCTGTCTCTACTAAAAACAGAAAAAAATAGCCAGGCATTGTGGTGGGTGCTGGTAGTCCCAGGCATTTGGGAGGCTGAGGCAAGAGGACCACTTGAACCCAGGAGTTTGAGGTTGCTACAAGCTAGGCTGACACCATGGCACTCTAAGGCCTGGCCAACAGAGTCAGTCTCTGTCTCCAAAAAAAGAGAAAAAAAGATGAAGTTCTGAGATTTATAGAAATATGGGGGATGAAACTGGAGGTTATTATATTAAGTGAAATAAGCCAATCACAGAAAAACAAATATCACAAGTTCTCACCCATATTTGGGCATAAAAAAGTGGGTCTCATGAAGATCGAGAGTAGAATGGTGGTTAGCAGACGACAGGAAGGGAAGGATAAGAAGTTGGCTAAGGGATATAAAAATACAATTAGAATGAAGAAGTTTTAGTATTTGATAGCACAGTAGGGAAATTATAGTTAAAAATAATGTATTCTCAGCTCTGCACCTGTGGCTCAAGTGGCTAAGGCACCAGCCACGTACACCTAAGGTGGCGAGTTCGAATCCAGCCCGGGCCCACCAAAACAACAATGACAGCTGCAACCAAAAAATAGCCAGGCGTTGTGGTGGGCGCCTGTGGTCCCAGCTACTTGGGAGGCTGAGGCAAGACACTTGCTTGAGCCCAGGAGTTAAGAGGTTGCTGTGAGCCGTGATGCTACAGCACTCTACCCAGGGGGATAGCTTGAAGCTCTGTCTCAAAAAAAAAAAAAAATGCATTCTATACATCAAAATAGCTGGAAGTTTTATGATGTTCTCTACATAAAAAAGAAATGTTTAAGGTGATAAATATCCCTATTCCCTTGATCAACGGGAAAAATGCCTTCCCGTTGATCATTACACATTGTATAGGTATCAAAATAATCACATGTACCCAAAAATATGTACATATAATTATTATATATATCAGTAAACATCTTTAAAATACAGTTTTGTTTTATTTTGTTTTGTTTTGTTTTTGAGACAGAGTCTCACTATGTCACCCTCAGTAGAGTGCTGTGGCATTGTAGCTCACAGCAACCTCAAACTCTCAGGCTTAAGCACTTCTCTTGTCTCAGCCTCCCAAGCAGCTGGGACTACAGGCGCTCACTACAACACCCAGCTATAAAATACAGTTTCTAATAACTAAAATCAATGAATTCAAAATTTCAGAACACTAATGAAGAAACTGATGAATATATGAAACTACCAATCAGGATCAAGCAGAACAAAAATGATTTACATTAGCTTAGATGGCATCATGGCCAGTGCCTGGAATCCTAGCACTTTGAGAGGCCAAAGTGGAAAGATGACTTGAGACCAGGAGTTTGAGACCAGCCTGACCAACAAAGCAAGACTCCATCTCTGCAACAAGCTTTTTAAAATTTTAGCTGGGAGTGGTGGTGTACACCTCTAGTCCTAGCTACTCAGTAGCAGAAGAATAGCTTGAGCCCAGGCATTTGAGGTCACAGTGAGCTATGATGACACCACTGTACTCTAACCCAAAGCAAGACCTTGTCTCAAAAAAAAAAGAGATTTTGTTTTCTGGGTTTATTGAAACTTTGTCTCTTAAGCTGTCTATATAGTTTACAACAATTTGGCAAGGTATGCTTTTGTGAACTAAGCAAAGATGTTTACTTTTTCTCCCTACTTCATCTTTCTAAAATTTAAAAATTATTCATGAGTATTTTTATGGTAGTATGTTTATTAGCTCAATAATTTTTTATTTGTTCAATAAAAATAAAATCATCTTCCTCTTTATCCAGCATACAATTGTACCAAATAATTTCTATGTGCACATTTACATGTGTTTACAACTTAAATAATATGCAGAACCATCCACAAACCATCCTGTCTACAGCTATAGACAGAAGAAAGAGGGGATTGCTACTGGGGGTGCTAGTCAGAAGAAAACTTAACCATTCTGTCAAGTTTCAATTCGGAGAGAGGAATACTGTTTTAGTATTATCTGTGTAGTTTATACTAAATGTAGAAAAATTAACATGCTTTTTGATGACATTTGAATTGAAGACTTGCTCCTTGAAAGCAGGCACCAGGACTGAAGGGTTTATACTTCCTACAGAGCTTCACCAGGTAAACACACTACTGTTTGCCTGGTAGGTTTTAGTACATGTTTATTACAATGAGCAAATGAATGGTGATAAAACAAGAGGCTGGAGCCAGATTGTAAAGTGCCTTAATTTCCAAGTTCAGTAGTGTATAGCTTATTTGGCAGGACAGATCTATTTAAAGGAAATAATACATTCAACACAGTTCTTATCAATATATTTTATTCTAACATTGATGATCAATATCACATTTTAGTTCTATCCTGTTACATGACCAGAAGATGGAGCTCCAAACATTTAAAATTATTTTTCTTCTTTCCTGTTTTGTTGGAGTCTTGATAGAGGTTGTATTTTTGGTTTTTTAGCCTAGTTCTTTTCTTTTCTATCTAAACCCTTTCATTCTCATTTAGTTATCAGATTATCAAAACTCCATTGCTGATTGCCAATGGGAGGAGTGACTAGATGAGAAGCTACACCCAGAGTCTGATTCTTCTACCTCTGGGGACCTCTTTGATTCATGTGCTAATTCATACATAATTTTAGCCAACACTCCCTACTTTGTTCCTCCCTCTTCACAATGGAAAGGCCTACTGTATATCGGTACTGACAACCAGTATATCCTCATGGGAGGGAAATTTCCAAACCTACTATACATAGACTTTGTCATTACGTGTAGGCATAAATGTGTGCATTGAGGAAAGAGAATGTGGCAGGGCTGGGAATATATATTTTTGGACTACCCTCCAGTTTCTATACTTTTCCAAAATAAGTTCATTATCTATAAACTTCTTTAAGACCTCAAAAGACTCAGGGGAATAATGAATTTTCTAAATTTCCATAGCATCCATTCAAATACCCTTATGCTGATATTATTAATACCTTTATTTTGTTCTTACCTGCATTTTGATATAATTGATAGTTATGTCTCTAGCTATTTATTCAACACTCATTCATTTCCCTACTTATTATTTCCACTGGTAAATTCAAAAAGGTTTAAATTGAATTCATTTTCTTTCTCTGCTCCTGCTATGGTTTGGATGTTTGTCTCTTCCAAACCTCATGTGGAAATCTGATCCCCAGTGTTGGAGATGGGGCCTGGTAGGAGGTGTTTAGGTTATGGGGTGTGGATCCCTCATGAATACATTAACACCCCCCTATCCCCACTTTCTCTTGCTTCCTCTAGTGCCACATGATCTCTGCATATGAAGGCTTTCCTTCTGCTTTCTGCCACAAGTGGAAGCAGTGTGGCTCTCCCCAGATGCAGATGCACAAAATTAAATTTTTCAGCAATTCAAATTGTGAGCCAGGCTGGGTGCAGTGGTTCACACCTGTAATCCTAGCACGCTAAGAGGCTGAGGTAGGTGGGTTGCTTGAGCTCAAGAGTTTGAGACCAGCCTAAGCAAGAGCGAGACCCTGCCTCTACTAAAAATAGAAAAACTGAGGCAAGAGGATTGGTTAAGCCTAAGAGTTTAAGATTGCTGTGAGCTATGATGATGCCATCATACTCTACCCAGGGCCATAGAGTGAGATTCTATCTCAAAAGGGATACAGGGTGAGATTCTATCTCAAAAAATAAAATAAATAAAATAAAATGAGTGAGCCAAATAAATAATTTTTCTTTATTAATTACCCAGCCAAAGGCATTCTGTCTTAGCAACACAAAAAAACTACATATAAGACAACCCCTTTCCTCCCTCACACAGAAAGCTCCTCTCAGCCTTCTGGAGATCATTTTTTTCTTCATTGCCTACTCAATAATATAAATTAAATGCTTTGTAGTAATCACTTTTGAGTTTACTTCTATCTCACCTCTCATATACAGTCACCAATTCCTGGCCCTTCTACCTCCACAGCATGCCCCAAATCCAGTTCTTCCACAACCATTTGTCAAAAATTCTTTTCCCACAATATTTTCAGTAATCTTCTAGTTCCCTTAACTCCTTCCTACTTAAGTCTCCTAGAAAGTCTATTAACACAATATTAGGGTTGCCAGATAAAATACTGGGCATCTTGTATTTTTGTTTGTTAAATCTGGCAGCTTTGCATTCATCTTTCTAAACACATGTCTGATCATGTAATGATCCCATCTAAACTCTCTCCCCTTTATATTATTGAATTAGTTTTCTTTTTACATTGTTACTGTTGTTTTAATTTCCTATCCATTATTGAATTAACCCTACATTCCTTAGCCTATCACTCAACAAATAATTTATCTGGTACCTGCCATTTACGAAGCACTCTGATTTGTGTCGTAAAGTATGAAAAGTAATTTACAGTCTCTGTTCTTAAGGAGGTTACAAGCTAGAGAATGATCACTGGGGATTAAGACAAGATGGCTGACCACAGACACCAGCTGCCAGAGGTCATCTCAGAAAAGAGGAAAATTTTTAGATGAAAAAGAAAAAACAATCATGGGTTGGCTATAGTTCTGAGGGGAAAATGCCAAAACCTACAAGAGATTCCAGAGGAAGAGTGGCAGAGCAGAATAAGAAAGGGCAAGATATCAGCAGAGGATAGCACCACCCACAGCCAAAAGACTTGTAGCCCAATGAGAAGGGTGGGTGGAGCAGTTTGCTTTTCCCTCCTCCATATCTCTGACATTGGGTGGGCTCCTGAGCTCCTCAAGAGCCTTTCTCCCCACATGAGCCCAGAGGCTGCTGCCGCCAGTGAGCCAGGAATAGCTTATAGATAAGGCACCAGGTTCCCAACTCTCCTAAGGAACTTCCTGCCCCCAAAGACCCCAGCTGGGAAGGCAGGGGCCATATTTCTTCACTACTCACTATGTATCTTTGTCCTCCCCAAGGAGCTACAATTCCTCAGGTTTTGTCATGCTCATTTACACACAGACATTTCCCAACTTTTGCCCAAACTGTGAGATCTACAGGGGTCCAGTGAATCCCAAATGATTAGCACGACTACGGAGACTACAGAGCCCAAACATTCTGGGCAAATGCCTGCCCAACCAGAGTGCTAGCCTTCCTCCACACAGACTATTTTCTGTCCCTTTCTCTCCCCAACCCCTGACTGCTTAGAGAGACAATTGAGCCACCCAGTTGAGGTATCCACAAAGTGTGAGACTCAGGTCTTTCCTCTTCAGATCCTGCAGCAGACCACGGGGTGCTCAACTGTGAGCTCCCTGCTCACCAGCCCACTCTGGTGCTCTGTGCCCACAGTTCTGGGCAGGGCTGAAGGCAGGGATATCAATCCTGTTCAGGAATCTTGTGGACAACTAGAGATAAGCATGCTAGTCCCCAGCCTGGTCAGGGATTGACCATCTTAGTCTAGAGAGGTAAGGACCCCCTCATGGACAGAACAGTGGGAGAACTCAGTGTGGATTCTAGCTGCAATATGCTGACAGGACAGCCCTTCGCCCAGGGGAGGGTTGCACTCTCAACTAAGGCTGGGATCCTGGGCAGGGAACCTCCTGACACAAATCACAGTCACACAGAAGCTCAGCTGGCCTGGGCTTCAGCCTGCCAGCGGACACTGAAGAGGGGCGGGATACTGTGGAGCAGAGGATGGACAGAAGAGAAAGACCCACTGCAGACTATCAGTTTCTGAATCTCAGATGGACCTGCTTTCACAAGCTTTCTGGTTGGGTGAGGCCTCTTCAGTTTCTCCCTGGCAGGGCTCTACCTAGAAGCTAGGAAGAGACTTTTGATCCCTGCTAAAATAGCTAACCTTCCAGCTTCTATAGAGCATGAGGCAACCTTCTATATTTACCCAACCCAGACCCACCCAGCCACTCTCTCCTACTTGCATCTGCTGCAGCAGAGATTAAAACCTCATTTGGAAGCCCCAGGGCCCACCCACCCCCCTGGGGGATTTGAGTGCTTCTCCTGAGGTACTAGAGCTGATCACAGGACCCAAAAACAGCCTTGTAGCTTATTCCTTCTGGCAAGCACCACCTGCTAACAGGGAGATCAATTTGCATGCCCTTTACACCATTTACTAACTCAACCTTATAGACTGTGTGAGGGTCCAAAGAATGGCCATTTGGAGGAGCACCTGCAGGAAAACCTCACCACAGGAAAAACTGTTCTACTGGACCAGAGCAGACAGAAAGCCTAGTGCCTTGGCATACAAGGGTTTAGCCCCTTCCCCTATGAATAGCTCTGCCCATCTGGAGAATATGTCCTGACCCTCCTACCAGTGGCTCCCCCAGTGGTCAATAAAGCAAAACCTGAGCCCTGCTAAAGCTTTGTAAAGCTTTTCAGACTCACACAACCTAGCCATGAACTACTTTGCTCCTCCTTCCACCTTGGTTGTAGTGGAGATCAAGAAATCCCCTGGGAGTGACAGCTCCCTCCTAAAGCTTAGAGCACTCAAGAAATCCTAGAGAGCCAAATCTACCATAGACACAAAAGAACATCTTGGAACTGGCTCATTCACACAAACATCAACCAATGACAGATTCAACGATGATGTAGTCCACCTATGAGTCTTCTAACCCAAGCAAGCAGGGGGTGGCTGGTTCATACTCAAAAGTATCATCTGTCACTGAGAGTAAGCTAGGGGACTTAACTCACTATAAACTATTGGGAATAAGTGAAGACAGCAGGTCAGAGGTAACCCAAGAGGTTCATTAAACCTGCTAGAGCAACCCAAATGCAACACATGACTAGCACTCTTTTCCCTAACACAGTAAGGCACCAATCTTTGGGGTCTCAGAGATAGATCCATAAGCTGGCTATAACACCCTTGGCTCTTGATTGAGAAACTAGAAGACACCAGCAAAAAAAAACTCTGGAAATCTGAAAATTCAAAGTGAAAAGTCAAGTCATCCCCTAAAGAAAATAATGACTCCTTACCAATGGATACCAACCCAAACCAAAAGATTAAAATGATAGATAAAGAATTTTGAATATGAATTATAAGAAAGTGCATAGAAATACAAGAGAAAATAGAAACCCAACAAAGAAGCCACAAAGACGATGTAGGAAATGAATGAAAACTTCTGTAAAGAAATCAAAGTATTAAAGAAAAACCAAACAGAATTTCTGGATATGAAAAATTAATTCAAGGAATTGCAAAGCACAGTGAAAAGCCTTAAGAATGGGCTTGATTAGGCATAGGAAAGAATGTCAGAATGTGAAGACAATACCTCTGTGCTAAACAACTCAGTCAAAGAACAGAGAAATAAGAGGAACAAACAAAGCCTACAAGAAATGTGGGAGTGTGTAAAGTGGCCAAACATAAAAATCACAGGCATCCGCAAGGGCAAAAATGAAAATGCACAAGGGTACTTTATTTGAAGTATTGAGGAAAAATACTTCAAAAAAAAGGTATTGAGGGAATTACTGAGCAAAATTTCCCCAACCTTGCTAGAAATCTAGACATCACACAGAACTCCTGAGAGAGTCATCCCAGAGAGACAGTCACCATGACACATAATCATCAGGCTGGCCTGACGAAAGAGGCACTTCTTCACACCTTCAAGAGGTGAATGAAGACTCTCTTCTATACCCCACTGCAGGGAAAAGGGAACACTAGTTTCCAAAGAGTGAGCCCCTCATTTCCTCACCAGGAGGAAAATAACTAAACAGCTTTTGGGTTCGAGGTAGATTGGAGAAGATGAAGCTTAATCACCTGGCAGCGGTGGTGTGGAAAGAAGTGGTAAAATCACCACCAGGGGAAGAGAGAAGAAGCATCCCAACAGGGAACAGGGACAGAATTTAGAGTTATCACAGATGGCAAGTTATGTCTCTCCTGGAGCAAAGAATCCAAGGTTGAGGGAAGGTGAAGCTGCAGGGCATGACAAGCAGGCTGCGTGTTAGGCCAGGGAACCTCGAGAGAAAGATCCCTCCAGCTGGTGGGAGAGGGTGAGAGCAGTCTTTCACCTTCAGACTGGATCCCACAGCTATTGAGGGAAACTCCAGGGAAAGAGGAGGAACCCTCAATACAGATTAGTGCTTGGTATCTCAACACTAGCACCCACATGAGTGAGGGCCCAGAATCAGATTTCATTTGATTTGGAAAATGAAGCACTGTAGTTTTCTTGTGTCAAAACATTGCAGAAGAATTTTATGTTCCCTGAAGTTTGTCCAAACTCTTAGACTGAGACTTATAGGTACTAACTCCTGGTTTACTTGTACAGGTAGCTAATCTACTGCTTGTGAGTGAATTTTACAGGCTTATCTGTCAATGAATAATCTTACTTACATATAGCTAGGAACTGAAATGTTTCCATGTACCAACCAAAATCTCCTCAAATATACTGTTGTTTCCTAATGTTCACAGACAGCACTGAACACATCTGTGGCCAGGCGCAATGGCTCACACCTGTAGTCCTAGCACTTTGGGAAGCTAAGGCAGGAGAACTGCAAGAGCCCAGAAGTGTAAGAAGAACCTGGGCAATAGCAAGATTCCATGGTTGGAAAAAAATTTTTTAAATTAGCTTGGGGTTGTGGTGTATGCCTGTAGTCCCAGCCACTTGGGAATCTGGGGAAGGAAGATCACTTGAGCCCAGGAGTTGAAGGCTGCAATGGGCTATAATGACGCCATGGCACTCCAGCCTGGGCAACAGAGTGAGACTGTCTCCAAAAAGAAAAAATTCACATTTATAAAGAATCCACAAGGTGACTATTATTTACACTTGTTTAACTAAACAAGTCTAAATAGAAAATGAGAAGAGCTAGATTAATTTTTCTTTCTGCTTACCACAGATGGTATTTTAGCGGAAAATACTAATTTCTATGATTTCAGAATAAAAAAATTACACTTGTTGGCAGTATGTGAAGTAATCTGTTCAGAATTCCAGAGGAGAAAATATGCAGGAGGAGTAACTGAGGCTTCATTCCTCATCTTTTTCTTTCTTTCTTTTTTTCTTCCAAACCTTTGCTTTGGGCTGCCTCTGAAAGGCTACTGACATGTAAAAACTGAATAAACTGGTATCAGATTGCTCTTCAAATTCTTTCCTTCTAATAAAGACCCAGTAGAGAAATTCTATTCTACTTTGCTTACCTCGCGGTAAGTGGTTACCTTGCTTCATTATCAAAATACCTTCCCCACTCTTCAATCTATCTCCATTTCCCTACACTTGCTCATCAGATTAATCTTCCTGAATTATAGCCTTGACCATTTTACTCCATTTTTCCCCATTCCCCACCTCTTAATCTATTTATCATTCAATTAAAAGAATGTTTAGTGAGTACCCAAGAAATTCGAGACATTGTAGTTAATATATACTTAACACATAAGCAACACTATCTTTAATAAGACAAAGCTGCTTTCAGGCAGTTGATAGTCTCCCAGGAGATACAGACATTTCCCAACCTACTATAAAGCAAAACTTACTAAGTATTCTACTAAAGGTCAATGGGGATTGTGGCAAAAGAGAGGATAAAGCTGGTTCATTTTCTGGTGATAGCTATTACTTTCAAAATAATCTGAATCATTTAGCTGTCAATAACTTCACTCTAGGCCGGACAAGGATGCTCATGCCTATAATCCTAGCACTCTGGGAGGCTGAGGTAGGTGGAGTTCAGGAGTTTGAGTCCAGCCTGAGCAAGAGGGAGACCCTGTCTCTATTAGAAATAGAAAAACTAGCGGCATTTGTGGCAGGTGCCTATAGTCCCCGCTACTGGGGAGGCTGAAGCAAGAGGATCACTTGAGCCCAAGAATTTGATGTTGCTATGAGCTATGACACTACAGCTCTTTAACCAGGGCAATAGAATGAAATTCTGTCTCAAAAAAACAAAAACAAAAACAAAAAATTTCACTCTGTAAACAGACTACACTGACCAGCTTCTATCTCCTGCATTCCTTAAAGCCCCAGCCAAACTGATCTATTCAGCTCAAAAACCATGTCGAAGTTTCCACCTGTTTCTCTTAATCACACCTCTTCTCAGTAAATCATTACTTCAGTCTCCTCTTCCTGACCAAATGCCACTTTGTCCTTAAAAACTTCCCTGGAGGCTCGGCGCCTATAGCTCAACCGGCTAAGGCGCCAGCCACATACACCTAAGGTGGCGGGTTCGAATCCCCAGCCCGAACCTGCCAAACAACAATGACGGCTGCAACCAAAAAATAGCCAGGCGTTGTGGCGGGCGCCTGT